>CAODLS010368824.1:0-15836 GCA_948243855.1 Flueggea neowawraea
TTAATAAAGTAAAATATTTATAATATCAATACAGAAAATATCTCAAATTGAAAACATTTGCAATAACTAAAACAAAAACATAATCCACGGAAACCCGGTGTGGAGCATTTAACAAAATACTAACTGGGGTTGCGATCAAAAGGGCATTAATTACCAAATCAGACAACGCCTCACTGAACTGCAAATGCCAGAGGACTGCTGAGCCAAAAAGTCAACCTGAAAACAGGAATAGAAATAAACAAAGAAAATGAAGGGGATAAGAACCCACTACGGGATAACACTTCAGATCGTCTCATACGTGCCTCACAAAAACTATTTTAAAAACAGTTCAAAAATATCACATGCATGTATAGTCAAATATTATATATATATACACACACACACACACGCTATGTAAGTAGTAGCATTTCAAAAATCGTTTTGAAACCGTTCGGCAGATAAAGCATACAACATGCACGCATGCTCACAGGAATTGAGTAAAATCTTTCAAAGCGTTTTCAAGCTTTATCAAAGCTAGCATACTTTAAAAAACAAAGTGAATTCCTTCAAAACCATCTTAGTTTTTCAGAGATTCCGAAACAAAAGTCCAAAACCCCTTTTAAGCTTTATTAGAAATTTCCTTCAACAGAGATCAAATCTTTATAACTTTTCAGAAATTTCATTATAGAAGTCTAAGGAAAACCTTTTAGCATATCCAAATTTCCAAAATTAGAGGGTTTCCCACATAGGCATAGAGTGTTGCCAACCAGGCAAATAACGTCGCACGAACGAGTATAGGCACTAAGGCGAACATAGTCACTAAGATGAGTATAGCCACTAAGTATATATATATATATATATAAAAGCCCTCCAGGCTGTATCCATCTATGGATCAAAAGTGAAATCTAAAAGTATTGCCCTTAAGGGCTTATTAAAATAGTATTTCAAAAACAAATGAAAATAAAGTAACACATTTCAAAAACAAACAAATATACGTCCCAAAACAAAGGAAACATTTTTTCAAACAAGCAACATGTATAGTAGACAAACATTTATCAAAAACAAAGTTTTGAATTTACTTCAGAAACGTACAAAGAAATATAATATAATCAATTTATATTATTTTCCAGAAACAGTTTGATTCCTTGTAGAAACAATGAACCTTTTAGAAACAGAGTATTACTAACATTTCAAAATCCAAATAACTTTAAAAAAAAAATTGTTATTCACCAAAATTCCCAAAATTTTAGAAACAGATTTAAATCAAACAAATCCCCACATAGGCTAAGATTCCAATCCTTTAATTATTTCGGATTACATGTTAAGGTCATCGCACAACAAAACAAATAAGTTAGAGAGACATAACATATGTGTCTGAAACTGCTATCCACTCACCTGGACGTTGAACGAATAATCCAACTCACGGTCTACTGGTGAATGGATGGTCTCCTCGGAAACCGAACTGAGCTGAAATAAAATATATTCATGAAGGGTTAATACGGTGACTGTGGCAATATAGAATATGCATGAAATGCTAATGCAAACTCAAACGCTAACGGCGTCAGAAATCCTATCTCAATTGAAAGTTTAACACTCATCGAAATTCGGATCTCGATGTGAAATTACAATTCAGTCTCCAAATTGTTCAGAATTTACCAATTAGTTTCTAAAGTATTTCTATTATCAAATCAAACCTCAAAATATTCAGAAATTGTATTTAGACCCAAACTTATAAAATATCAAGTTTAGTCCCTTTGGAAAATTATCCAAAAAGTTTATTTCTCGATTCAACCGATAGAAATCGAATTCAAACACCCACATTGATTATAATCAACCTCAGAAACTCAAATCTATAATTGGTTTCTCAAAAACAACTCAAAATCTTCAAAAATTAACTCAAACCCGAACCAAACTCTAACCCATTCAGAAACTTGCCAAATCTTTTGATTCAAAGATTGATTCTTGTTAATCTAATCTCAAACAATCATAATCTAACAATCTACAACATCCATTTCAACATAAACATCCAAAATCCAAAACCCATCTCATTTTCGACCTAAAACGAATTTTAGAAATTTAATGCATGAAATAGATGAAAGTGAGTGGTTGGAACTGAAATCTTACCTCAAAGATGTTTAGGAAATTTGGAGAAGCAATGAGAAAGAGAGAGGATCGATCTGAGAGTGAGAGGGAGTGAAAAATGAGACTTACAGACGAAACGGGTAGATTTTGAGGGTTTAAAATGACCACAAATCGAAATGCACCGTTTCAGTGATTTTCAAAGGCAACATACGTTATTTTTCATGCAACGTATGTCTTAATCACCTACAACATGTGTTCCATGCATACAACATACGTTAGAGGGCTTAAAATTGAATCCAGAAGCTTCTGTTTTGAAAACGTAGCAGCACAACGTACGTTACGAACAAACAACGTACGTTGAACATTTTTCCTTCCCAGAAAACGTACGTTATCTCATCACAACGTACAGTGTGAAAGAATTTCAGATGACGTACGTCCCACAACTTGTAACGTACGTTGGCATATTTCAGACAGCATTCTTCGACTTCCTTTGCTTCCGAGAACGCGTCGGATCATTCTCAGGGCTTAACAACACCCAATCTTACAAAAAAAACATCTTTAAACCTCTTTCAAACACCTAAACATCACTTCAAACTTTCTAGAATCAAATTGGAAATAGGCTAAAATCATTCAAAATTGAACGTCGCTCCACCAGAGACCTTGTCGAAATTGATCGGAATGCTACAGAAAATCGATCGGAACGGGTGAGATATTACAAAAGTCGGCACAATAGGGTTTAAACCTGAAATTACAACCAAACAAGGAAAGAAACAAAAATGTCCTTAATAAAATGTTCCGAGGCTCCGAAAAAGGTCTAAACATCATTTTCTTGGGCCTGAAAACTGGGGTTACAAGTTACATCTTGTAATAGACTGTAGAGCTCGAAAAGAGCTTCGATTTGATATGATGTGCATCCCATAACTCTTTCCGGATCAAAAATTATGGCCTCTGAAAATTCTGCCGCATTTTACCGCATCGTAGCCCACCAAATAATCCAATGCTTTCGGATCCGCATCACGTACTCGACGTCTTTGATATTTTTTTTAATTGCATGTGGGTTGCTATGTTGGTTACAATTGTAAGTGTTGGGTCTCCGTCGAATTGATGTAGAGCTTAAGAATTTGATTTGAATCTGTCGCGTTTATGTTCTCTTCATAAACTCTTTCTTCGTTTCAATTTTGGTAATTTGAAATATGGGTTGTTGAATTTCGGATTTGAAGTTTCATTTTCAAAAATTCTGGAATGTTGACCTTTGGATCCTGTAATTTAAGATTAAAAATTTTTAATATGATTGTTGTTGGCAGCTAGTAAGTTCTCTCAGATTGAGTAGTCATCAAATTAGCCGTCTACTATCATCAATAAGGGTTTAGTCGGCTTCTACAGATAACACACGAGGAAATTTTGAAGTTATGGCTCATGCCTTCAACATTGCTTTTCTGTTTACTAGAAGTCTAAGAGAAATGTGGTTACGGAGGCCAATGTGAAGGAAAGTAAGGATCTTGATGATGCCAAAGAGTGTCAAATCTTCGCAAGTCGAGGAGACAAATGAAATTACGGAGATGGGTAGTGAAGAAAGTCATCAAATTGCAAAAAGTGATGCCAACAAAGAGCCAGAGCAGATTGTGAATGTGGTAGAGGAATCAAAGGAATTGAAGGTATCAAGTGGCAGTGAAAATGCGGCTAGTGAGAAAGTGGAGTTGGGGGAGAAGAGCCATTTCTAGGTTTAAATCTAGCATTTCTCGATAGATCCATTTCACTTTTAGTTGTTTTTTGTTTATGGGTTTGAAGCAGCAAGCATTTCTTGTGTTTTTGTTTGCAAGAATTGAAGTGATGAAAGTGATTTTCTAGTTTTGAAGTGTTTTTGTCTAGGTCTGTTGCTAATGATGAATTGTTAATGTCAAACACAAATATGTTGGAGTTGTTGTTTGATTAAGGGCATTTTTGTCTTTAAAATTTTATTTAAAGTGAATGACAAGTCAATAACTTATTAACATATCAATGATGGACTAGTAACGGAAGGAGTAAAATGTAATCCATTTTTTTTACCTCAAAGACGTGTATGTAATATTTTAAAAACACGATGATCGACCTACCAATTAAGAAATATCTCAAGGACCCAGAAATTATTTTTTCAATAAATTATGAAAACAAGAAAAATTCAACAATAAAAAGAACGAGTTTGTAGTTCATTGATACTGGAAACTTCAACGTTGATGGGTTTGATTCCTAACAGAAACCAATAAAATGACTTATCAAAAAGAATTAAATAAAATTTGGAAACAAAAAAAGTTCTACTATGTTTAGTTAAAAAAATAATTTTTTGTTTTCTATTTTGTTTCTTTTTTTTTTTAAATAAAATATAAAATAATGGAAAATTCTGGTTTCCATGAACAAATTTTTTATTTTTTTATTTCTATTTTTTAGTATTCTAAAAAGCAATATTAAATTCTCCTAACTAAATAGCCCTTTAAATTTTTTAAATTTACATAAGTTTTAAAAATATATTTTAACATGTTTTTTTTTAGTTTTCCGCTTTTTAGAAAACTAAAAAATGCCTTATAAATACGTTTGTGTATTAAAAAAATTAACGTCCAAATCATCAAATTCTTAATTTCTGTGACAATGTATAGCAATAACTGTAATTTGGTGGAGATAAAGTCATATGGTTTAGTTCTTATCCCTCTGGAACCCAAATTGGGAGGTAACTAAAACTAGTTTTACTTTTTTTTGGTATTTAAAACTGGTATTAGTTAAACTGTTTGACTTTGTACAGCAGTTGAACTAACCCCGTTAGAAGAAAGTCTTTGATCCCTTAAGAGTGTTTACCAACTATCATGTCCACAGCAATTTGAAATTGTTCTTGTTAAAGCCGTTTGAAGCAAGTCATTGAAGACTATCCAATGTTTGTTCAACCAAAAACATGATAAAAATCTTAACTCGCACATGAAAATGGAATACATCTAAATCCACACTTGAGAAACATCTTGACTCACACATGAAAATGGAATACATCTAAATCCACATTTGAGTAATTTGAATTCCTAACACCCCCTAATTTTTTGAAAACATCATTAAATAAACTCTAAAGTTAAAATAAAATTAATTAATAAGT
Organism: Flueggea neowawraea; assembly: GCA_948243855.1. NCBI lineage: Eukaryota > Viridiplantae > Streptophyta > Magnoliopsida > Malpighiales > Phyllanthaceae > Flueggea > Flueggea neowawraea. Next base: position 5,174 of record CAODLS010368824.1, read on the forward strand.
CAGTGCGGTCGATCCAATGTTCAAGAGCTCGAGAATTTAATCTTTAATTGAAGCAAATAAAATGACTTATAAAAAAAATCATTTAACATACTATTTTTTAACAGATTGTACTTGTCAAATTAACTTCTAAGAGACTTACGAAGACGAAATTGATAGTTCATATGATATGTTGAAGTAATTGTCGTCCAATCTTGAAGAGAAAAAATGATCTAACTTGCTTTGAATTCAGAAAAGAATGGACAGGTAATTTGCATTCGTTTCAAATACGTAGAAGGCAAAAGCACCTTCGCACATGTCGCCGGTCAATATATATTAGCAAATCTTATATATTAATGATGTTGCGTTTAGGACGCGATCTGGAGTGCGGTAAAACACTTCACCGATTGTGAATAAACTGTTCTTATATTATGTTGAAAACTATTGACCTATTTAATTTGAAAAAAAAAAAAGAAACTTGATTCACATTATTTGTCAAATAATATAGAATATAGGTTGGTATATTTATAATAAACGGTTTTATTTGTCAAATAATAGAAGTCGCAATTTTCTTCCACTATTTTTTTTTAAGTGATCGCTAATTAATTTGAGAACAACTTCAACACTATTGGACTTGTGATTAATAATTATTATTATTGGATAATCGCATCTTTGCTCCCAGTAACAAAATGAGTTAACTTTGAGAATCGGAGAAAAATTAAAAGAAAATAGTTTTATAAACTTTGCGTGTCGTTTATGTATAGTTAAAATATTTAACAATATTTCAAACATGTAAAGTGCACTAAGTTTCAAGACCATTAAACTATTAATTCAAAAGCAATGATGGAATTAAAAACAAACACAATCTAGCATGTTCAGCCCACTAATTGTGGCTGTATTGCGGTGCTGCTCTTAGGTTTCCTCTAGATATAATTGTTCCACATATTAGACAAAATTGAATATTGTAGAGACCCGGTGTAATTGGAAAAAAAAAATTTGAGTTCGTCGTTCTACCTAATGGACGGTTCCCAGTTTGCTTTTCCTTTATTTAATGTGCGTAATTGGTAATTCTTTGTTTTTATTAAGATAATCCTCTATTATTTTTGTTTCAATAATTTGTATCTGTTTAATGTTTTACAAAAGTGTTTTTTTTTATAGATGTGAAGAATTATTTGGTTAAAAGTGCGGTGAGTAGTTTTAATTTTGGCTACCTTCTTGATTAATCCTTGAAAGCCAATATTACTGCAAGTCAAATAGATTTCAATAAGAAAAACAAATTAATTGACTTTTTAAAATTAATTAATAATTAATTATAATATAGTGTTATTCGAGTCATTACCAATATTAAAATGTTTAATTCTTGGTAAGAATAGAAAAAAAGTTGAATTTATTGTTTAAATACCTGTTTAAAAGAAAATCACTAAACTAAGATTAGAAAAGGATAATTTTTTTAATTTTCAATACTTTGATTTTTCCTGAATCGATTTGTGTACCAACTATAGCTTCCTAATTTTGATTAATTCAACAATAAATGTTGTAGTCAGAATTGAAAAATGAATCTACGATTTGCAATTCTGGTCACCTAACTAGCTAGGCAAGTTATTTACGCATATACCTACATATTTTTCAAGGTAACTTCTGAATTTGATTGCAATTTCCCTTCAAGAATTATTTATCCATCTACCTTTTTCTGAGCAACATATACATTTAACTATATAATTTTAATGTATACCACTTACTTATAGAAATATGTATGCTCGATTACAACCTATATATTGGTAAATTGATTGAACCTACCTTTACGGAAAAAACTACGGCAATTTTTCTACATTTTTTTAAGCAAAGAAAAACTAAGGATGAAGTCAACTTGGAATGATAATTTAATTTTTTTTTCTTACGTATTTTCTTTCTGTCTTATGTCACAAATGAACATTAGTCGTTGCGAAATGTCTAACAAATTGAACTCCGATGCCGGTTTGTTTGGGCTGACCCAACAAAGACCAAGGGTTAGGCACCCATCAATCTTTACCGTTACCAAGCAACCATCCAGTCTTGTTAGACTTGGATTTTACATTTTCAGTCTCTCATACCAAAATCTACCAACATTGCCAAAATTCTCGCTCAGAATACTTTGAAGGAACTTATTTCCAAAGCTTGCATGCATGCTAATTTCCTTGAACTACTAGATGACCTAATTTTGAACTCTACATTAATTATCCAATTGACAAGCAAATGCACTGTCTATAACAGTTACCTTCAATTATTATTGAGTTCTGTTCCTTGATTTTTGTGAAAACAGTCCAAGGAACAATCGTCGCTCTTTGATTCGAATGTTGTTAGAGTGTGTCAAAGAATTTTGGATTTTCTTAAACCGTGAATTAAAGATGATTTGCACTTGAAAAATTAATCTAACTCCTTATTAAAGTAGGCAATGGGTTTCATGTTTCTTTAATCAAACAATAGTAAGATAAAAATAATGATAAAAATAAATGCAATGAGTTTAATAAGAATTTTACTAACTGAAGGCAAAAAAGCTAAAAACAAAAAACAGATGACTATTGAAAAATACATTTGGAATTCATGGTTCATAGGGTTGAGTTTTTTGTGTTGAGTTGAAGGTCCTCCCTTTGGTATTCTTCTGTCATTTATATATTGTCCTCTCAATCTCTGTATGGAAAAACATTTCAACCCTTTGATTCTATTATTTCTCGTTTGGCCATTCTCGGGCAGAGTTGACTTGTCATTCTCATTTTTGGTTTCAAGTTGATTTATTTCCTTTCTTGCCTCATCGGATCCTCAATCCTCCTGATCTGCAGTGATGCAAGTTTCCTTCTGAGTCACCACGTCCTCAAGACAATATTTACAAATCTGTCACCCTTCAAGGATCATTCATTGTTTAAATTTTGATGATTTGGTTGGTTCTCCAGTACTTTCTTCTACTGCAATTGTCCTTTAGAGGATAAACCCTCTAATTTTGCTGGTTTGGATTTAATTTCCATTATTGGCTCAATTTTTGCCACATAGCAAAATTCTACAGTAAACAAGTTCATTTTTCAAAATTCTAAGTTTTTATAATGAATTTCTTCTTAATTAGTCTTTAAATACGTGTTTCGAGTTAATTATTTTTGTCTCTTAAGTAGAGATTAGTTTTATTATTGAGGGATATGATAAAATAGTATGGTCTCCTCTCGTCCAGATTCAAGTGTAAATTAGTTTTACAACAAAAAAAAGAGAGGTCAAACGAGAAAATCTGGTCAAACAAAAATGTTCAGATAAAAATTGTGGAAATTTTCTACAAGGCAAAATCTTTCCTCTTATTCTTCTTAATCTTTTTTTTTCTTAATTTTTGTTTCTTAGAACATGGAGTCTCAACTTCCAACTTTGCATACCAACTCAAATGGACTAATTTCCTAACAAATTGCTGTAAAAGACGGGGCAATCCACGAAAGAGAGCAAAATTAACCACAAAAAGAAAAAGAGACTTGACATCTTCATTGACCAAAAACGGCGAATTTACATATATTTAAAACAAATACATATACTTTCCACCAAAGTATATGTTAGTGCAACAACGCCAAATCAAAATAATATAGACCCAATAAATATATTTTGTTTTAAAGGCTTATTAATTCATTACTCATCATTATATATATCTCCGGCGTTTTTGGTCTGTTAAGGTTACTTCCTTGATTACCCAAAAATTTGAGTTCACACCAAAGTGAGACAAAAGTGGAAGAAGCAATCTCCGACACCTCGTGTTTCTCTGCTTCCTGTTACTTTTTCTTTAACTTTTAAGAAAAAACAATTTCTATCTGTATATAACATTGGGATTAAGCAAGGTATGTTCATCTTCTTTTTTTTTTTTTCTTTTTTAAGTTACTATGGTTGTTTCTTTTGCATGCTTTTCTCTTTTTTGTTTGGTTTCAAATGTATGTCGAAAAGATTCTTTTTTTATTCTGATTTTGGTGATTTGCAGAGACTGAATTGTTGATAGAGAGAAATTAGAAGAAGGAGAAGGTGAGGTTGCGTTGTTGGGTGTGGCTGAAAATGGTGGTTAGGTTCTTGTTTTTCTTCTTCTTCTTGTTCTTCTTCTTCCTCCTTCCTGCTACTTCCGCGAAGACCCATGCTAGGTTCTAACTCATCTTCCACCTCTGCTCTGCCATTGTTTTTTCTTTTCTCTTATTTTCAGTCTTCATTCTGTGTGCTGGGAGGGAAGAGTTTGCACAAAAATTATGGGTTAAATGATACTATCTGCAAAATTAATAAATAAAAATTAATATTAGTCTAAAAACAATTCCTGTCTTTTTAAAGAAGAGCATTGCTCAATTCCTGTCTTTTTAAGAAAAAGTATTGTTTTGGTCTAAATTCAAGACAATTTATGAAAGTGTTTTTATTTTAAAGGTATTCTCATAAATTGGTAAGGACATATTTATAAAATGGTTTGGGTTGAGACAAACTCAAGTTACAAATATTTTTTCTTCTAAAAAATTTGTCACTCAAGCATTGCTTTTAGGTAAAGGTGATGGAACTATTGAAAATAACTTGAGACGACTCAAATATCATTAATATATAAGTGCGTAATAATAGGAAAATGTTGGTTTTAATAAATGAAAGACAAAAATTAGTAAATAGTAAATTTTTAAATAATAAAAAATAAAAACACAATTTTTAAGGAGAAAACCCAATGAAGCCCTATAATTGACAAGCTCACACAGTACACATTCACATGTCTTTGTTACTATTGGAGGAAGTAAAATACAAGGCAGGCATTCCAATCAAAGAAAAACTTTTGTCTGCACTTTTTAATATGTGAGAGTCACATTCTTAATTCTTCTGTGGCGTCAAGTGGCTAACATTCTTGGGTTCATTTCATATCATTTTCTTCTTGTCATCTTGTTGCCTTCATTTCTCATTCTCTGTTCTCAGAACCTATATATCGTCATTAGGCGTTGGCGACATTAAAGAATCTAGCTACATGGTCAAGGTTAATTAAGTATTAGTTGACATTATTGTTGCATAAACTTCTCTTATCTAATGCATGCATCCATATATTACATTAAAATTCATTAAAAACATTAGTTTTAACTGTTTGTGCTTTCTACGGCCGTTTGATTTTCCCATAATTAAGTCGAATTAATATTGAAATTTGAACCTCAATGTTGACGACAATTATACCTAATATAAAGATATATAATCGAATTTCTTTTTTAATTGCTTCATGGTAATACCAAAATAAAGTTCAAGCCTGCTCTTTTTTCCAGCATTTTTTTTCACAGGTAGCTTGCGATCAAAGTCATAAAATTGGTCCCACAAAATTCCAGTCTTATATATTCTATGATTTGGTATCCACCTAGGTTCTGGATAGGAAAAATTCGTTTGCGAATATTATTTTTCTATTTCTTTTGCCTTTGCTTTAACCGCCCAGTTTTCCTTGTTGATAACCCACTCCACAAACCAAACAAATGAAGTGTATGTGTCCACACACATATATTTTCTGGTCCACAAGAGTACAAAAGGAACACTATTCATCTCCATTAGTTCTCACAAAATGCATCCATGTGTGGAGTCCACATTTTATTTTATGGGCATTCTCATACACTTCCCTGTATTGGTGACATTATTAATGCCTGTCCAATTTAGGTAAACATATATGAATTTTTATTTCACTTTTCACATTCAAGTGTTCATACAACCCGTGAAAATCTAACCAGAATTAGTACAGTAATAAATTTTATTTTCTCATCTTCTTGAGAAGCTCAATTTCATTTCTGTTATTACAGTTGTAGTAACAATATTCAAGTGGTTTTTTTTTTTCTGTTTTCAGAGGACCTTCAAAAACCAACAATGGCTCAGCTCTTGGTGTACAGCTGCGTAGAGCTTCTCAGGAACAAGTAATTATGTGTAATTTTTTAAGTCATTTTATTGCTTCTGTTAGGTTTTCCTATATTATTATTGTTATTTTTTCTCCAGGTTGTGATAGATAATGGGATTATAGAAGTCACGTTTTCGAGTCCAGCCGGAGATGTCATCGGAATCAAATACAATGGAGTCGAAAATGTTCTTGAAGTCCTCAACGAACACGATAATAGGGGGTATTACTCATGGTTTTTATTATTTAATGTAGTAATTAATTATGATTAAAGCATAATTGTAGTTAACAGACGGCATTGTCAATCAGATATTGGGATGTTGTGTGGAACAAACCTGGATACCAAATCACCTACGACAAGTAAGGACTCCTTTTTCTGCAGCTCCTGTTTCATTCAATGCCACTAGTTAAAAACAAGTCGTTATTTTTTAACATAACTCGTAATTAAATGTTTAAACAGATTGCAATGCACAGATTTTGCTGTCATTACGGAAGATGAGAACCAAGTGGAAGTTTCATTCTCCAAAAAATGGGATCCTTCTAATGGTGACTCTGTTCCCTTAAACGTAGATAAAAGGTAAAGCTTCATGAATCCTTTTATCTGAAATAATAACGCAATGTAATTGGACCCCTTATTCATATAAAATTGGCTATATATATTTTTTGGTAACTATGAAGTAGAAAAAAATTGATCGCAATTTTAACACGAGTGTTATTTTTCCTAATTAATTCGGTATTTAGATACTTGATTAATTAGTCTTTGCCATCGGCAAGCTCTCCTTTATATCGGGTTTTTAGTATGTGTCTGTTTTTGATAGAATGAATATCTTATAACGGCAAGAGATTGTAAATTCAACATAAGACTATTCATCTATCAACTTTACATTAGTATATTTCAGTGTACATTTTCCAGAAGAATTTATGTCGTTCGAGTTTAACCATAAATACTAATCTTTGTATGAAGTTTAGATTGTAATAGCCTTAAACAAATTAAAAACAAAGAAAATAGCAAATTTTGATTACTGTTTTAATGGAGAGCCTTTTTTGTTTTTTCGGAGAATGCAGATACATAGTGCGTCGTGGAAGCTCAGGGCTTTATGTGTATTCCATACTGGAAAGATTAGAAGGGTGGCCTGATGTAGACATGGACCAAATCAGAGTGGTTTTCAAGCTCCACCAAGACAAGTAATTAGAGAAATTAATCAAATTTGTTTAACGTTAAATTTAGTGGTCAAATGAAAATTGTTGTTGTTAATTTTGATTTTGATGAATGTTTATAGGTTCCACTTCATGGCAGTGTCGGACAACAGGCAGAGGATCATGCCAATGCCAGAAGACCGTCTCACTGGTCAGTCTTTGGCTTACCCAGAAGCTGTTCTCTTGACACGTCCTATAAACACAGTTCTCAGAGGAGAGGTAACATTTTCTTATTTCTAAAAATTTGACAATTTTTTTCAATGTAAAGATAAAAATCATATATATATATTTTGCAACGTATATAAGTTTTTTGAAAACGAAAAATAAAAATTACACAAAAAAAAATGAACACCATAACTGTCATGAATCATGCTAATAAAATGATGCAAAGAAGTACATGATCTTCGTTTATGAGTATTGTGAAGCACAATCAATATTTTTCTTTTGCTCAAATTCGTATTTCAATGTAGAAATTTACAGCTGTTAATTGTTAGTTAACTTCCAGAAGATACATCAACTTCTTCTTTTTTTTCATGTTTTAAAATATCAATTAGTACCAATTAACTACAAGTTTATTGGTATTGGAATTATCTCCGGTACTAAAGAGTTGAGAGTTTGATTCTTGATTGGAGCAAAACAAAATGATTTATCAAAAAAAAAAACAATTCATGAAATAGAAGGAGAACACTCAATCAAACTAATTAATATGAATTAGTTATAGCTCCCATGAAAATAAAATATATTTTTTTAAAAAAAAGTTAATTGTGAATGCTAATGTAACATTTTTAAGTGTAAACAACAAATGAATTGGATTCTTGTCGTTATCACTAAGATAATTCCAAAGGTTAAGCTTACCAGCTGCTTTATTAGGAATTTGATGGAAGAAAGAATAAACTTTGTTGTCTGAGTTGTTAACACAAGTCAAGAAACTTTTCTTTTTAATTTTAAAGTAATGAAGTCTTATGAAAATGTGGGTACAGGTGGACGACAAGTATCAATACTCATGCGAGGACAAAGATAACAAGGTGCACGGTTGGATGTCAGATAGTCCTCCGGTTGGGTTTTGGATGATAACTCCCAGTAATGAGTTCCGAGTGGCTGGACCTGTCAAGCAAGATCTCACCTCTCATGTGGGTCCCGTCGTCCTCAATGTCAGTCCACTTAGCCCTGACATTTTTTAATTAATCGAACTTTCGATTCTTTAGTGCTAAATATTATTGACATTGTAGATGTTTACTAGTACGCATTATGCTGGAAAAGACTTGATTACATCGTACCGCGATGGAGAACCATGGAAAAAGGTTCTTGGCCCTGTTTTTGTCTACCTCAATACCATTACATCCTCGCAAGATACATCAGCGCTCTGGGAAGATGCTAAACGTCAAGTATGCATTTACAATTTCAACCATTCTGTTTGTTACAAGCATTGTAGAATGTATATTAAACCATGTTATTGTCATCACTAGATGTTTGAAGAAGTTCAAAGCTGGCCTTACAACTTCCCTCAGTCGGACGATTTCCCTAAATCGGATCAACGAGGACTTGTTGCCGGTCAATTACTTGTCCGAGATCGGTAATAATCATCGGAATCATCATTTCTTTAAACAAATATATGTTGAGTGATTATCATGTCTTATTTTTTTCTGATAAGTCATGTAATTGTTCACACCAAGATTTGAACCTTCGATCTCTTGATGCTATGGTTGACTTCAGCAATTACGAGCAACAAGCTCATTGGTAATGATTATTGCGTCTATCTTATTTAATTTCTTTTGTTTCAGGTACATCAATGAGAGGATGATGTATGGAAGCTCAGCTTATGTGGGGTTGGCAACACCAGGGGAAGTCGGATCATGGCAAACTGAAGCCAAGGTAATCACTTAAACAAGTTCTGAAGAATCCATCTTTGAATTGTCGTCTTCAAAATCCGGCATTAGCTGAGAATTGTGTTTGATTTCTGTCCTCTTAAAGGGTTATCAATTCTGGACTCAAGCTAACAAAAAAGGACAGTTCGTAATTCTAAATGTGCGGGCTGGGAACTACAGTTTGTATGGATGGGTTCCTGGATTGATAGGGGACTTCAAGTATCATTTCAATATCACCATTCAACCAGGTATCCTGATGTTCATTTCAACTACATCTCTAACTGTTAAAATGGCTTTTCTTTAATTTCATTCCTGGTCTTGATAACAGCACGTATGATTCACATCTCGAAATGCAGGATCCAGAATCAAACTAGGTGTTCTTATATTTGATCCTCCAAGAACTGGTCCAACGCTTTGGGAAATAGGCATTCCTGATCGCACTGCTGCCGAATTCTTTGTGCCTACCACATACCCTACGCTTATGAACAAATTATACACAAATCTCCCTGGAAACAAGTTAGATCTCATAAACGTTGCCAGACCTTTTTTTTTATACCAAGTTCATCAGTTGATTGTTTTCATTTCTTTAGTCTGATCGAAATTTCTGTTCATTGACAGATTTAGGCAGTACGGATTGTGGGAACGTTACACTGACTTGTTTCCTAGGAGTGATCTTGTTTATGATGTCAATTCTAGCAATTATGCTCAAGATTGGTTCTTTGCTCAAGTTAACAGGCAAGTATTTTCCAATTGCATCACCAACTATTTTTTTCGGAGACCATTTAGCTAATTTTGATTGGACAGTTTCTAACATCCACCAACGGCAGGGTTGAAGGAAATAAGACATTCAAAGCAACCACATGGAAAATTATCTTCCAACTCAATAATCTGAACCAGAACGGGAACTACACTCTCCGGATAGCCTTGGCATCAGCCACCGTTTCCGAACTCCAAGTAAGTATATATCCTGCCATTACATTCTCTGTCTTCCCAAAATTTCTCTCCCTAACGTTAAAAACGAATTCAGTATCACTATACTAGCGTATTAATAAACTGATCCGAAATTCGCTAACTAACGAAACTCTCTCAAATTTTTTCTTGAAGGTACGAATCAACAACCCAAGTCGTGAGAGAAGACCTCTCTTCACAACAGGGACAATAGGGAAGGACAATGCTATAGCAAGACACGGAATTCATGGATTATACTGGTTGTTTAGCATCGACGTACCAAGTGATCAACTCTTGGAGGGAAGCAATTCTATTTACCTCACTCAATCAAAAGATGATAGTCAATTTTTTGGTGTCATGTATGATTATTTAAGATTTGAAGGGCCAACAACTACTTGAAATATTTATTGAAACATTCCTTATAGTATATAGGGTTCATACTTTTCAAGTATATAATTTATAATTTAGATAGCAATATATAGAATTTATTTGTTGTATTTCTTCTCTTTCTATGTTCTCTTTGTGCTCTCTGTCTCCATCCCTGCCGTCCGTCAGATTATTAGTCCAATTTAAACTTTCTATCAATGTGGCCTGAACGAACGACTAGCAGTTTAAAACTGCGATGCTGCAAGCGATCGGTCGTAAGTAATGGATGACCTTTACTTAAATATCAATCATGCCTTATCGCCTATACTACTGCTACATATATGACAAGAGGTTAAGAGTTTTAAAAACCAATATACTAGGAATTACTGCAACGTTGACCAAATGCGAAGAAATTCTAATTTTATTTTATTTTATGGCTCTA
>CAODLS010368854.1:0-18164 GCA_948243855.1 Flueggea neowawraea
GTAAAAAAAATATAACAAAAATATATAGTTAATTACCATTTGCATTAAAATAGAGAGAAAATATATGACTAACAGGTTTAACTAAAAAGATTTTTGTTTTTTAACTTGAATGTTGAAGTTTGAGTTATTTTTATCTAAAAAAAAATTCTAAATCCTTGTAAATTAGATCAAAAAGGATAAAATATATATCCTTTTAAATTTTGTATTTTTATATTTCAATTAAGATAATATTTATTTTTGAATTAGTGTATTCTACTTTACTATATATATATTTGAGTATATTAAATTTGATATGTACTTATTCTATATTTATATTAACACCATAAAATCAATTACAATATAATTAAGAAAACGACTTGGTAATGAAAATGAAAATAAAAATTCCGTTGACATATTGTAGTTAATATTTTGAAAAAATGGTAATATACATGAAATAAAATATTATTTTATTTATTTTATTCTATTTATGGTAATTTAAGAATTTTTGAATAACTTAAAATATATACTTGTCATAAAATTAGAATTCCAAATATCAAGATTTTAAAGTATATGTTTGTAGCTTTTATATATATATATATATATATATATATGGTTTTAAAATTAACAATAAACTATATTTAGTTAAATAAAAATAAAATATATATTTTTTAACACAAATAATATTTAATTCAAAAGATTTATGTGATCAATTTTGTTGCTATAATTGCATGTATTAAACCACATAATTATTTTTGAACTTTTATGGAAGTAGAGAATAGAATAATTAATTTAAATTTTTCGTCCACTTCTCTACTTTTTTTTTTAATAAAAAAAGCCACATAATTGTTTTCGTGGGATAAATGTTTTCCATAGTGGAGGCTGTAGAAAAAATGAATTAATATTTATTATGTAGAAACCTCGACAAGAGTCTACATGTTTGACTCATGGAATCATAAATTGAACCGAACCGAACCGAATCGACTCGAGTGGTTACGATTTTGTCTAAAAATTTGATATAAAAAAAAAACATAAACAACGATGTTCCTTTTCTTCTTCTTCAAGTCGAGGGAAAATATATTAACAATCGAAAACCTCTAATTACCTCGTCGTCATTCTAGGATTCTCGAAACTCCAAATCGCAAACTATCTGAGGTTTCTTCTTTTCTTCTTCAAGTCGACGAATACACATCTCATACCTTTCGTCACTGGTCTTCCGATCACCATTCCTCACTCATAAATGGTGAGTTTATTTCATGTCTTTCTCCTTGTTAACATTCCAAAATTGCTGAATGTTCAATTATTAGGGTTCCGATTTATACCATAGAGACCAGCCTTCCTGGTTTTGTTCTCGCAAAATTTAGAAAAAGCTTCTCTCGGGTAATTATAAATTAGAGACCAGTGAAATATACCGTGACAGAAGCTTTCCTACCGTATATCTTTTAGCTTTAATCTGTTGTTTGTTGTGTTTGGCTTGCAACTGCAAATTCGTTGAATGCTTTCGTGGAAGAGCTTGCTGGTTTTTGCTCTTATTGAAGCCATTTTAGATGCGAATTCAAGGATTTGGAAGTGATTGTTGCCGCGGATATGACTCTCGATTTGATATTATTTCTTGTGTGTCTTGGACGATGCTGTTGGCTATGAATTGAAATGTTGATTTTCTTATTAATTTGTCTGCAGTTATGCCTTTCTTTGCATGGTGTCTTGAATTTCTGTTGATTCGGACTGGTCCCGATATCATTACTTGGCATTGATGATTGTAATGCTGCGCTGTGATTTTCTTGTTCGCTTTAATTGATCAGCTTACATAACACTGTTGCTTTCAGGCTACGCCATTGGTAACGGGAATTGCAGTAGCCACTGCTGCTTATGCTGGAAGATGTGGCATTAGGGCCTGGCAGGCATTCAAAGCAAGGCCACCAACGGCTAGGATTCGCAAATTTTATGAAGGTGGTTTCCAACCTGTAATGGATAGAAGGGAAGCAGCTTTAATACTTGGAATCAGGTAATGTTAGCTTAGTTTTCAGAAATGTGTTTTATTATCAGCAACATGATGAGTGTGGCTATTTGAACTTTTATGGAACTGAAGAAGCTTTTAGAGGCAAAGATGAGTCCTATTGAAATTCCTGGCTAGGCTTACAGAACAGAGGACTATGTTGGAGCAACTGAAATATTTTTGACATTCCTACTATTTGTAATCATATCTGATAGTTTTAAGTGTTTGCTGAAACTTTGATTACAAAAGAGTCTTAGATCTCCCCCCACCCAAAAGTAAAAAAGAAAGGAATAGATGCATCTGAGAGCTTGTTACTTGATAGTATATCAGTTTTGGTCTTGGCCTTCTAGAGGGACACCATAGTTGAGAAATGAGAGAATAGTGAAGGGCTTAAATCAGTTCTCAGGGTGGTTATTAATCATCCTTGTGCCTGTCCTCACTATATGCTTATCGTTCAATGTTTAAATTTAGAAAGGTTGAGAACTAGAAACATAACTTATGCATTTGCTTTCAATATTTGCAGTCTCTGAAAAGGATATGGCTGTTAGGTATTTCCAGTAATGGAGATGTAATAGTTACATTTCCTTGAGCCTTATATCCAGGTATATTATTGGTTCATAAGGCTAGAAATAAAAAACGCAGAACTGCTTATTTAGCTGATAACACCTCTACGAAGTTATGCATCCGACATAAGTGCAAATTATTCAAGTCTTCTTGGTAGAAGAGGTTCAATGTTCATTCAGGTTTGTATAGGTCGTTCAAATTGCTATATTGAGTATAATGTTTTCCTGTTAACTGCAGCATTAGCCCGCTGCCACTTTGAAGTACGACAGAGTCAGCTCTTTCCTTCTCTTTTGGTCTCCTTTATTAAACCCAACTGCACTCATCCAAACCTAGCACAGTTATTCTTGGCAAAACTTCCTCCATTCATTCTCTTTTAACTAGTACCTCAAAAAAAATTTCCATGCTTGCAAAACATGGATGCGAATTCATGTTTGTATAATTGGTCCTATACATGGGTCTTGATGTGGGTTAATTTTTTTCGAAGAATGTTATTGTTTCCAGAGGATTGATAGCCATTCAAAGAAACAGTTAACAGCATATCTAAGAAAGTTGAAGGATCTTATTCGAGAATTGGAAGTTTATAACATACTAGTAGTAGAATCACACAAAGTTGATGCACATTATGATTTTTTTTTGTGATTATTCTGCTTTTTCGTCCTAATAACAATATCAGGGATTATCTTTTGCACTAAACAATTGTTGTTCTCGCTAACAGAGAAAGTACTCCATTCGATAAAGTTAAGGAAGCACATCGGCGGGTGATGGTAGCAAACCATCCTGATGCAGGTTGTAGCCATTATCTTGCTTCTAAAATAAATGAAGCAAAAGATGTAATGCTCGGGAAATCTAAGAACAGCGGATCAGCGTTTTAATTAGCTTCAAGTCATTTTTATCTCAGCAAAAAATTTATCAATGCTCTGAGAGACGAAGGCAAATTGCTGGAACAAGATAAGAAAATTAGCTGTATACAATTGATTTTGTGATCATTCCATTGTCAAAGTTACATATTATTGAATTCATCGAATGTGAGGAACATGAACTATTCATCGGCTTTGTATGAGTGAACATGATGATTTTGATCCTAGTGGTTTTGCCTTGTGATGCTCTGTGTTTTCTGGTTCTAATTTTTTCTCTATTCTGAAAGATGAATAGGAAAAGGCTTATTTAATTGAAGAAATATAAACTTTGTATCAATTAACAAATGTATTATAAACTACAAAATTTGATAAATTGGTACATGAATTTTTAAAGTGTGGAACAACAGTGTCATCTGTTTGTTTTCTATTGGTATTTTCCTTTTGGCATTAGTAGCTAAGGTAGTGTCCTATTTGGCTGTAATGTTTCAACGTTCTTTTTTTTGTTGATAACGAGGGACCCCAATTCAGTGGCCTCTGGCTACATACCGGTTGTGTTTGGCGGTCACTAGCAATACATCGAATTGGGTAAACTTCCGGGAGAGCTAATCCCGCCCCACCGCAAGGGTCGTCCACTTCTTCCATACTTATCGAGAGCCTAACATGGTATGGTAAACAAGTCTAATTTAATTAGAATGAGGTGTTGTTCGAAAGACTCGAACTTACAATATTTCCTGCACTGAAATACACCACTACAAATCATTTTACCCGTGGTGATTATGTTTCAACGTTTTTGAAAAGAGCAATGCTCGATCTAATTCTTCTCTTGGAAATTCCGTGTTTCGCAAAAGTAGTTATTGGTCGTCCACAAAATTATGGGATGTGAACATGAAGAAAAGAAGAAATGACAGAAATGAAGTTTTACAAGTATTAGTAAGGATATGGAAGAAAAATGGTATAAAAATGCTTAATAAACAATTGGAAATAGAATAAAGTGGTATGGTTCGACAAGTAATAACAAGATTCTCCCAATTTTAATTTACGGAGAGAGAAAATTGGTTCGACAAGTAATAATAAGATTCTCTTAAAGTGATTTAGTTGAGAAAATTTATTAATATTTTTTAAAAAATTAAAAAATAGAGATGAAAAAATAAAAAAATTATTCAAAAAAATTTGATAAACAAATATATTTTGTGAATATTTTTAATTGACAAATAATATTTTTTGAATATTAGTTTTAATTTTGAATATTTTGAATAGTTTTTTTATATGTCAATAAATTAGGATTATTTTACTGCTAAAAAAGAACTAGGATATTTTTAAGTTTTTTCCGATAGAAATATCTTTTATCTAGAATTATTTTATGTTGACTAAATTAGCCTTGGTGAATTCCTAGTTTGGAAATTACGGTATATAATACATTAGAGGAAAACTAATATATTTTAGAAATATCTAATATCTGAAAAAAAGAAGTATGTTCTATACATTCTTATATTTATATAAATATTCTAATTAATTATTTATTGAATACTTAATAGCCTTTTTCAGTCAAAGTCCCTGTTTTATTGCTTATTTATTTTCTATCGACCTTTTAGTCCCCGATGATTTTCTTAAGAAGGAAAAAAAAAAACAGATTTGCAAAAAACGCTGATAATTAAAAAGAAAAAACAAAACCCCTAATAATTAAGAAAACCCTTCCGACCATCTCCAATCTAAAATTCTTTTTTTAACTCTAAAACTTTAAATATACCGTTGTTACAATAAAATCATCTCCAACCCACAATTCTATTTCGAACTCTAAAAAAAAATTCTCAGAATATTCTTTTTATCTCCATTTTCTAACTTTTTCCCCATAAACTAAATATAAACTTAATTCTTTCTTATTATCTATTAAATAAAATTAATTGTGAAAATTTATTAATACTTATGAATTAATAATAATATATTTTAATTAAATATAAAAAATAATCAATAGTCATATATTTGTAATTAAAAATTAATAATAATAACACAAATAAATAAATAAATAAATATTACATTAATTAACTTAAAAAATACACATAATATAAGAACAATTAAAAAGAAAGTTATACATAATTAGTCAAAATATATACAATAATATAAAATAGTCTAATATTTAATTAATATTTATATGATTGTGATTAATTGATATTAATTTAAAATAGATTGAGTTTAATTAATATTAATTTAAAGTGTATTAGATAAAATAAGAAATGATTCAAAAAATTAAAAAAAAATTATAATTGATATAGTAGAGTGTCATGTTTGAAGTTTTACCATAAAAACTGTAAATTTGGTTAAGTTTTGACGTTGGGTTGTTGCATCTCCGACTCTTCCCTTGTGTTTTAAAGTTAGGGTTGGAGATGCTCTTATTCCTCAGTTATTATTGCGTACGACGCTGCTGAAGCACGAAACAGTTGGCATCATACAGACATGGAGAGTCTCTTACAGAGCAACAACGGTGGTGATATGGAGAGGATCTTGTACCTCCTCGGAGTGTCTATTGCAGTGCAGATCCAAAAATCCCTCATTTATCTTCTCTTAGTGGTTCATTTTCATTCTCTGGCCACACATCATTACCATTTTGCTCTTTATTATTGTATTGCATACTGTTGTATAATGTTTTGCTTTTGAATGTAAGATGGGTTTTGTTGATGTGTTCCTTTATTTTGTTTTTGTGGGGGAAAAAGGAGGAATTTTGTTTTTGAGTATGTTTCTCTTGGTGGGTTGTTTTCATGGTGACGTGTTCCTGTATTTTTCTCGCTCCTTTTTTTTCTTTCTTTTTTTTTTTGTATGGTAGGGTTTGTAGATAATTTGTCATGATGAGATTGCTTTCTTTGGCATGGAAATGAAGAATAAGAAGAGGAAAGTGTTAAATGTTTTGCTGCTTGTTCTATTGATTAGTTTTTGCAGTCAATGCTGCTAAATTTGGTGGGAATTTTATGGTTTATGGTCCGTATTTTTCTCCCTTTCCCTATCTATATAAACATGGGACGCTTGCATTCAGCGTGTGATTTTTGTTTGATGCAGAGTGTGTTACTAGTTGGGTCTGTTTTATGCATATATTTTGGGTTGAATTAGGTAATGGCGCTGTGTACAGAGTTTGATTTTACTGCTGTTCCAATTATCACTTCTGTTCCTCTCTTATTTGTTAAGTTCCGTTTATTTTTGGCACTTAATTTACTGCAATCTCTTTGGGTTGCAGGACGTGGAAAGAGGATACTAGTTTTAGTATTTATGTATTTTCTTGTTCACGTTTTGGAGCTTGATGAAAATCTTAACTCCGATTCCTTTATTTTCTCCAAACATTATTTCAAATATTTGCCTTGGTTAGTTATGTACTCTTTGAAGTCTGTTGGTAGACGAAATGAGTAATTTTTTGATTTCAAATATCTTAACTTTACGGAGCCGAAAATTTCATAGTTGTAATTGATATTTTGTTTTCAGGTTTACCATTCTTATGATATTTTTATATAGAAATTATGAGTCATGCTATCTTTTTGCCTGGAAGGGTTTCTAAATCCTGATAGATGCTTCTGATAACTCATGAAAATGTAACTTGTTAGACATTCTTTGTGATTATATGTTTCATTTGCTAAATGTAGTTTCAGCAAACAATGTTGCTTCGTGAAAATGTAGTTGGTAAACATTCCTAAAGCAGAATGCCATGTAATTTTTGTAAAATTGTTTCGGGACCTTCACCATCTTTTGGGTGTCTTTCCTATTATTCTTACACGTTTATTTTGTTATATCTACCATTGCTTATGTTGCAATCCAATTTATGTAGAGATTTTGGCCTGGTAACTTGAACTCGCTCATAGATTTCTCTGCAATTAATAAGAGGTAGAGACGAATTTCTCCTATTGTTCTTTACATCAATCTAGGATGTTTGATGCGGACGAAGTAAGAGGTTATGCTGCTGAAACTGAAGGTTTCTTTTCAATGAACTAAACAGCGTGCAAAAACCGTCTGCTGAGAATAAAGATGCCGGGGAAGCAGCAGATGATGATGATGATGATGATGAGAGTGATAATGGTATTGATCAGAATGATGATGATTCATCTGATGAAGAAGGGAGTGATGATGAAGAGGATTCTGATCCCGAGTCTAGTGGAGAAAGTAGTGAAGATGACGATGATGAAAGTGATGATGATGAAGATGAAGACGATGAGGACGACGACGACGACGAAGAGGACGAAGAGGAAGAGCAAGGCCAACCACCTTCCAAGAAAAAGAAATGAGAATTACTTCAAATTCTCATTTCGAAACGGGAATTTAGTTGGCTAAACCATAGATCTGTTAATTTTTTAACAGAAATTTAACATTACTCCTTTTGTGAAGAATCAGTGATCTTGATTTCTGGAAAATATTTTTTGCTCCATTAATGCCATGGTCTAATCCTTACTCTGTCAGGTCTATACGAATTTAACATAATGTTTGGTATCAAATGATTTTTAATTTCATTTTATTTGTAAATAAAAAAATAAAATAAAATTCATGAGAATTTGTATTTGTAAATAAATTAATTTATTTCGTTATTTTATTAATTTTTCATTTGTAAATGATTTTTATGTTTAGAATGTAATTATTTGTCTTTTATTTATAAAAATATCCTTATAGTTAATATTTAATTAGTAGATTGAGAGTGTGACGTGAGAATAATTTTCACATTCTCATTTTGGAACATATACATTTTGCATGAAATAGATTCCTTTTTAAAGTTTACTTATAAGTAAAATATTTCAATAATACAATAAGAGTGCAAATAGTATAAAAATTGATTGAGGGACATAGTTTTTAAGAAAATGAGAGGAAGAGAAAAAAATTTATGTAAGTTAGAGATGAGAAGAAGCAATTTTGGAAGGCTGCAATGTATTTAACATAAAATATACTCACTTGGTCCTAATTTGATAGGCACCAATCATTTTTTACGAAAATTAAGAAATATTAATTTTAGTAGGTAAATTTATTTAATTTTATAAACTTTTTTATTTATGTATTTGACTAATTGTATTGATAATTAATGAATTACTTGAAAGAAAAAATTAAATAATTATAATTTTATTAATAATAAATGTAAGAAAAAAATAATATGGCTATAATACTATAATAGTTGGGCAAAGTCGACCCACTTGCTGGTTCTATATAAAATCAGTTAAAATGTGAATGTGGGGCAGCAATTGAAACCCTTACCTAGAAATTTGTGAAAAGCTTGCTTCCATTAGATATATGTATTTTGTGAGATATTAGTTCTTGAATTGAACTGTCTAGGATGTTTACCTGCTGACAATTCAGTCAAAACAACACTGAAATTCAATACTTTAGAGATTGAATTAGAGAAAGTGCAAAACATAAAATTTGGAGCCTTCTGTCTTAGCTAAACAACGAAGAAAACTTTGCTTTGATTGGTTTTGTAACTTATGAGTTATGATCCTGCAAAAAGACTTGACTCATATTCTGCCCGTGTACAAGACCAGCACCTGTTTGCTGTTACCTGAGGGCAATTGAAGTGGAATCGGAAGAATTGATAAGCATGAAACATGTTCCTATATGTGTGAACTAAAAATCTGTGAAATCTCATTGGTGTTAGATTTGTATATTATGAGATAAGGGTCAGTAAAATAGTACTGCTAGAACTGAGTTCATATAGGAAACATGACAAATTTTTAAGAATTTATCTATATATAATATTAAAACGCTATATATTAATTTCTATTTGGTGTCATGTGTCATAATTATATTATTTTCACAATTTATTTTTTTAATAAATTTAAATATAATATTAGAACATTTTTATTGTAGGGTTGGTGGACTACCAGCGTATCCACCAACTCTGCCCTTCCCCATTAGGTTGGTTGTACCTTGTTCTTAGACCGGTGGATCGAGACGCGTTATTGTGTTTCGGTCCGTTAGTCCGTTTTTCTGCAGGATGACGGACTAGTTGTGTGGGTCCCACGCCTGACATTTCTTTTTTTAAATAATAAAATTTGACTGTTGGATAATTTTGATCAAACGGTCAGATTTACTCTAACAGTAATATTATCGTTGGAGTATCATTGGAGGCTGAAAAATTATCATTTTGGTTCCTAATAGCTAGTTTTACCTATTTTCCTATAAATACCTCACTAAACATATTTTTTTCTATTATTTTTTCAATTCAAACACTAATTTTTCTCTCCCAAACTCTCTCAACTTTTAAAATTTCTCTTTATACTCTCAAATTACTCCTACTCCAATTTTTTTCCCAAAATTATGGATCACAACAATGAAAATACTTGATCATCCCAACAAAATAACCCATCAAAATTTTTCAACTATCAATATTTTCAAAATAATCCATCAAATTTTTCCTCTTTCACCAATTATCAATTCAATCTCAACGCTTCATTTTCCCCATTTCCATATCAACCCGCACTTTTCAATTTTGGTAATTTTAAAAATTTTACGTCCAATCATTTTTCACAAAATAATCATTTTGATAATTTTTATTTTAATGTAATATTTTTATTTTAACAAATTATTTTTATTTAAATTAATTATTTTTATTTTAATGAATTTGGAGTAAAAAATATTAAGTGAAGTAGTAGATAAAAGTTGGGATTAAAATAAAATTGTGTTTCGTAGAAAGTTGAGTAGGCGTCTTGCGAGACTCTTAAAGTAGCCATTGAGTTACGGATGAAAAAACTGAGAGGCTAAAAACTGAGAATTTTAATAAAATAACAATAAAAATGCTGAAAAAACTTTGTGCGAGATAATTTCAAGAACCGTAAATTACGAGTAATCTTAGGGGAAGATTGGAGGGACTAGCTGGGTTAGTTGTGCACAACCCGTTGTGCACAGCCAACTAGGTGCCTTGGGTGCTGTGCACCCATTCTTATTATTTTTTTTATTTTTTTTCTTTTCTTATCTATATATATATTTTCATTCTTCTTTTTTTCTGTTACAATATCTAATTCGTTTTGCTCTTCTTATATTCTCTTATATTTTTCTCTTCTCACGCTATTGAATATTTTTAATGCTTAATTTACAATTTTATTTTGTAATATTATTTTAATGCTTAATTTATAATTTTATTTTGTAAATTTATTTTAAGAATTTTTTGAATTTAAATATGAAGGGGTGAAAATATTTATGTGAAATATTTTTTTGTTATTATATATATATTCTAAATAAATTAAAAATTAAGTGAAATGATTACGGGGTAGAGTATAATGAGAAGTTAGTGGATTAGAGTAAAAAAGTAGAATCGATTAGTAGTTAGTGGAATAACGTGGGTGCTGATCTTTCATGGATTTTGAATCATTGTTCATCAGCGATTTTTTACGGTTTTTAGTTGAATTCTCAGCTCTAAAAAGGCCTAAAAGATTATATGTAACATCAAAATTTCAATATGTTTGAAAACTTGATGCTCTCCAATTTTGTTGACTTAATATTTTAGTATATTACAAGACTTATGAACTTAATGAACTTAATATTTTTCAACAATTTTTAAATAAAACACAAAAGATATTCAAACACCCGCGACATCGTCCGAACCTCTAACTAGTTTGCCATAAATATTGTCATGTTCTAAATGAGACGGAATTTCAATATGTCATACCTATATATGTCTAATGAAATCAAAAAGGAGAACCATAAAATTTGGATAAGTATTGAAGGTATTCTACTCCAGTCTAACCAACAAGCAGTATAATTTTCCTTTACATAGAAAACAACACACAGGACAACATTAAGTTGCAGTCGGGTTGATTACTAAAAAGTACCATTAAATTCATTTCATATTTTGAGCTAGCAAGATTACTTACAAATTCGTCCAATCTGTGGATGAGGCGCAGCCATTGTATCACATAAATGCCACAATCAAACCTACGAATTAAGTTTAGATTAAAATGACAACTGCAGGAAGGGTTGTCACAAGCACAATTAATTTTAATATCCACAGAACTCACAAATTGCCTTGCTGGTGGATAGGGAGAACTTCGATTTGAAAACCCGATAATTCCAGTCTATCGAAAAGAGAGCTCAATTGGAATTCCGTATGGCAAGCCATTTGTCTAGAAAAACAGCTGATATAATCAAAGAAAAGATTAGACGCATTGGCATTGACCAACGTTTTTATTTCTATACATATTTGGTTTACTGCATACCATTTTCTCGCAATCTCCGATCAGTCCACTCTAATCGGCCAATCTACAACTATCCAACACATAGCCCTTGCGAACACTCAAATCTACCACGAACAAATACCGATGGCTTATTTGCTCATTCAATTTATCACGCATAGGAATGCAAATCTACAAACGAATTTGGAGACGTTCATTAAAGATTTTCATTTATGTACAAACCTTATTAAACTCATATAAAATACGCTTTTCATATCCGACAAACATTTGCTATTACACCAGTTCATGTGTTGTAGTCCAAACACATCATCACGGAATTCTAAACTAGTCGGACCGCATAACAACGACGACGTGGGCCGAAGGACACAATGAATGGCAAGCAATATGAAATTGGCTTGCCATTCCTCGTCGTTCTCAATAGAATTCATCTTAACAAGTAAATCCTTTCGGCTTTCCTTATGCAGCTTACACTTCTGCCACAACTCCTGCAAATTGACATTCAGCCTACTTATGTCATTTTCACCCCCCGACACGCCCAATATTCAGCCAACATCATCTTCAGAAACAACTAGTTCTCGACCATGGACACACAATTTTTGTGTTCCTGGATCGAACCACCTCATCAACTCAACAATCTGCATATTTCTATGTTGTTGCACCTTAAGTTTGAGAAGACCACCCAAACCCAACTCTTTCACCAGGTTACATTTTTGCTCGGACAAACTTTCGATAAATCTCTTCAACGGAAGCAAACCACATATTAAATTGACGTATGTCTACAAAAAAAAAATATGAACAAATAAAAATTGCCACATCAAATGGTTATTTCTACAAAAGTTCCTAAAAAACCAATTATTTTGGACATTCCGTTCACTTTACCTTGCAATCCGGGTTTGTCGATTCCGTATTTCTCTTTGTCCCCCGGGCATGTGATGTTCCACGCTTATCCCTTCTTGCTGACATGTGCTCAAACTACCAAAAGGAAAAACACTACAACACCCTTAATTACATTTCCTTCATTAACAAATTTAAATATATTAAAATTCTATTAAATTTCAATTACAATTTTTTTATTCATTAGAACTCTATTATATTACAATTTTTTTATTCTACATTAAAAACGACTTTATCTAGGTTGTGACTCTTCAATTATATCCACGTAATTGTTCTATCACTAATGTTTTATGATCCACACAATTAATGAAATAACTAATATTATTTCATTTCAATTAATAGCGTAAAGATGTGACTTACTAAAATAGCATACTAGAAAAAAGAATAATTCATTCAAGCACATTATCCAATCCATTCAAACAGAGGATTAGGTTCATGAAATACGACGATCATGAAGTATAAATATCCTCATAATTAACATATAAAACGAGCACAGGCTTTTGTCAACTTCACTTACCCTCCATCATTTAATTATCAATAAACGCACTGTGTATGTTCTCCCAAATATAGAAAAAAAGTTCTGCCAGAGATGTTCTTTCTAATTCTATCTTAACCAAAAATATTACCCACACATCATAATACATTTATCTCTTCCAGATTATCTCTGAGATATACCTTTGCTGCCAACTTTCAGTTTTAGCAGAAGTCACAAACATGTGTTAAACATGTGTTTGGTCCATGCCATTTGAAGATACATTCTTACTGAACTCCACAAGATCTAAACTAAGAGCCTTTAATATAAAAATTGTAAGGTCAAAATGCTACAGCAGATTATGCTCTGCATTTTAAGGATCTTATGTTATCAGCACATGCTACCAAACCAAACCACTCCTCAACTGCCATTTCTACTCCACCACTTCCATCAGCTCCGTTCACTTTTTTTTTATCCATGACATACTATCTAATTAAAAAGTAAAATGGAACAATGAACAAAATTTTTATGTTCTATATCTGGTGTTAAATCTAAAAATCTCATATGACAAACATCATCAGAGACTAACTGATATAATGACATTAGAGATCTTGTCACTGTATTGTAATTTCACAGTAATCTAGATCCCGCTTAGAACTATGGTTTTAACATCAAATTTGTCAAAAGGATACGATCATATTTTCACCTGTTTCATTTATACCTAATAAAGTTGAAATGCAAATATAAATCCCTTATCACATCAACTGGCTAATCCATTAATAATACTTCCTTAGTCAAACAATGGTAGTACCACAAATCACATAAACCCACCCTACCAATTCTGACACAACCAATAACTGATAATTTCGGCATACAAACGAGAAAAAAGCTACTACACACAAATCACGCTAAAAATGCAAACTTTACCTCCTCTCAAACCGGTGATACAGGGCGGGCCGACAAAGAATGCAACGAGAGAGAGAAAGAGCGATGACACAGCAAGTTGGCCTTCACGGTGATAGAGAGCGGGCCGAATGGTTGGAGAGAACAGACCGGCGGGAGAAGATTGAAGTTCGAGAGAGACTGAGACAGGAGAAGAGGATTCGCGCTGCCGAGAGAGTGATTGAAGCAGTGGGAGAGTGAGATGAATTTTAGGGATTTCGGATTTGGGAAAGTGTGGTTATACGATCGTCCCAAAACCTTGTATTTCAATTAATAAAATATTCAATGGTGCAGATTATCTCTTACATCTTATCGTCAATATTAAGTGTTTTCAATCAGAACTCCATTTTTTTGTCCTCATTCTAGGGGCTGCATGTTGTTATTGTTGTTGTTGGGTTTTGAGTGGTTAAAAAATGTGAGGATTTGTGAATGTTCATCCTCATTAGCACTTCTATAGTCTTATGCGACAGTCTATAACCTGTTAAGTAATATCCACGTGGGAACTTATTGCATTCGAGTTATTCGGCGAATTTTTTTGTTCGTTTGAGTGGTAAAGGTAGGAAGTTTTGTGGATTTGTTCCGTATGCAAAGAAGAATTATTCACGGAGGAAGAGGAGTCGGTGGCAGAAGTTCTTTTTTGATGATGATGGGAATTGGCTTGGGTTGAAGGATGGCGGGTCCCTGTTGGTCTTCAAGTGGCTCCGCCACTGCAATCATATAGCTTTTTTGTAGTTATGTGTTTTATGTGGTGTTAATGGTGAAAAACTTTTAAATTATTTAAATTTGATCTAATAATTTAGATTGTAATAATATATTAAAAAGTTAATGATAATAATATAATTTGAACTTTTAGCGTAATTCTAATATGACAATTTAAGAGTGAGTGAATTTGATTTAAGTTAGAACTTTGAAAATTTTAAATACTTTTTAAGCAATAAGTTGAAAACAAAACGAAAACTTAATCCAACACACTTCCACAATAAATGAGCTTAAGAATAATAAAGAGATGAAGGGATAGAAGAGAGAAGTCTTCGATTTATAGTAATTTAGTCATTCTTGATCTACGTCCACTACTCTAGCTCACTAGAGAATTTGAATCCATTAACTCTTCCTCACTTTTCGGGGGGAGGGGGGAGAGAGAAACCATTACAACCTCTTATTTTACAGGCTCACAAGAAACCTTTTACACTCTTGTTTTTAGGCCACAACAAGAAAACCAATCATAGTTTTCAAGGCTCACTAGTAACCACTCTTGTTTTCAAGACTTTAACAAGTAAACCAAAACTACCCTCAAGCTTTAACACCAAAACTTGAATACAAGTGGATTCACAAAGTAAAATCAGTAATCTCACACCAACCCAGTAACTAAAATGCAAATCAAAGCTCAATTGGTATAAGAATGTAAGAAGCTCAAAGAGAGAGAATATCAAGAATCAATTTTGCAAAGCTTGGGCACACTCTTGGAAAGCCTCTCTTCTTTCTTCTGTTCCGGACAAATCTATATATAGAGAGTCTCTAAAAGATAGTCGTTGTATCCCTGAAATAGCCTTTGTGAGAGATGAGCAACATTTTGATTTTAATTGACGTCATTGTAATCAACGTACGTTCTTCCTTATTAATGTATGTTCTTCAAGTATGTCTTCAATGACCAGAATGTGTTGAAAACCATTAACTTGTGTTGTCAAGACTCCAGTGTTTCTGCTCGAAAAACATCTTTCATCAGTGTTACTAGCAGATCATCAGCGTGCTTTGATAATCTCTTCAATGCTCCTTAAGGAATCATCAGTGTGTGTTATCGACTTTTAAAGATCACACCTTTGAAACTAACATCACCTCGTACGAAGGAATATTCAACTTTTAAATTCCCGAGGAGCTTATCAGATTTGTCAGTATCTGATAAACAAATTAACTGTGTGCGTTGTTTCTCTACAATGTGCGTTGTTGTATGCCTTTTTAAAATGACGCCTTTACTCATCAACAGACATTCTTGATTCAATAAAGTTTCTTCAAGACAAGAACTTCGTTGCAGCTTCTATGAATATGAAGTATACCCCCGACAATGGGCCTTAGCGATCATTAGTGAGCTCTAATGATTTCCCAGAAAACATACGAGAGCAAATCCGCTCATTTTTTATTCATCAACGTTTCCAACAACCATAGAAATAACTTCCAGAACTGCAGCGACACCATCAACGCACACTCTTGAATCATTAGCGGGCGTTGATGCCATTTTGGAGTGTAAGCTCAAGTGTTTTCAATGTGTATTGGGGATGATCAACATGCATTGTGCATCATCAACGTTCTTTGCTTAACTTTTTCATTTGTTTTGTAAATCATCATAAAAACTTAGAAAGATTTTTCATGTTGTCCATAAAATGGCTCAACAATTAAATCAAATTTAAATAATATAAACAAATCTTGACTATTAAAACACATAATCTAAACAAATCTTGACTATTAAACACACAAGTACATAACTACAAAAACACAAAACCATACCCATAATATTTTGTTAAATATTAATGCTAGTGATCCAATATTACTTCATTCAACATTTAATAATCATAATAAAATTAAAATTAGTAACCATATCAAAAAATTGACCAAAATTCAATCATGATATATATTTTTTGCATTACAATTGTTGGCTAATAACTAATGAAAGGATTCCATCAATGGAAATTCATCTTAAGTTTCTAAAATATCATATTACAAGAAAATTAGATACAAGCTATACTTGGAAGGCAGAGAGATTTTGTTAGCCCAAAAACCCGCACCAGGCCACAAAGAAAAAAATGTAAAAAAAAAAATTCATAGTTGACAGTTAAAGATAATTTTCTAAAACATAGACGAAATTGAAAAATTATTCATATTATCATAACAATTTAGTTTTAAAATGATTAGTTTAAATTGATAGCTAAAAAATTGATATTTTAAATACAACGTTGTACAAAAATACTTAACATTATGATTTTCTTAATTTTTATTGTTAAATGTTTTTGATTTATCATTACATTATACTACTATAAATAATGAATTTCACAAAACAAATGAATTACACAAGACCTGTAATAATTCATTTATACCAAATTGTAATTATATTTTGACGTGCTTCACCCTGTGTCCTTTAATAAACAAGTTTTAAAATTTATACAATATTTAAAATTGTTATGAAATTTCATAGTTTTAATCATAATTCTTTCATAAATTAAATATGTTATTTTTTTTCTTAAATAAGTATATAAATTCATCAAAATAAAAATTTTAATTTATATACTATAATATTAATAGAGTGAATGCATATGCATACATTGAATTAAGCCAATATAAGTAATATTATTTTAATTTGATCGAAAGTATCAAATTACCGTTAATTTTTATATGTGATTTTTTTCCTTTTTGAAAAAGCTAACACATTGACACTTGACCAGTCCACTCTAAATCACCTGTTAATTACAAAATTATATGTAAAAAATGCGAATTAGATTTTTGGCCATAGCATTAAATTTATATAACTATATTCATGTGTGAAATTTTATGTAATATGTATTACCTAACAAAAAATTCTCGATTTTTATTTTATATTTAGGAGAGAAATTAAAACAGAATACGCATGCTAATCATTTGAAATCAATTCAATGGATAGCGAAATCATACCGAGAAAATCAATATATATATGTTTAAGTTAGAGAGTCAATATATATTTAAAAGTTAGGGAGTTTTCTCAAATTTACTATTAAAAATACATTTATCAAACAACTAAGGAGAGACTTGTCAAAATTTTGAAAAAATCCTCTAACTATTATTATATATATATTGATCGGCTCTTTAATAGTAGAGTTAATTTTTACTAATGATTTATAACTCATTGATACTGGAGTCAACTTTATTGCTAAGAGATTGTGAGTTGGATTTTTTGTGTGAGCAAATAAAACAATTATAAAAAAGGTCAGGTTAAATTTGGTATTTCAGTTAAAAAAAAGTCGTGTTAATATTTGGTATTTTTAAATTAGACTCGTTAGTGTAAACGAATAGTTCACGATTTAACTAATATTTTTTCTTTTGATAAGTGAAGTTAATAATGTTTCACTTGAGTAATAAAAGAATTATAACAAAAAAATGATATTTAAATAAAATATTTATTATAGACTCCAAATCGAGCTTCTGATTAAACCAAACACCAACGAGTTGCTTCGGAGCCAAGAAAGTTTCCTTTTTGAAGAAAATGAAATACTAGTTCCCATAAAATTGGAACTCTAGTGAAACACTAAATTCTGTCTAATTAGTAACGCCGCCAATTAAACCCTATCTTCTTCTACTAT
>CAODLS010368893.1:0-18936 GCA_948243855.1 Flueggea neowawraea
TAGTAATCAATTCGATTATGATTGATCTTGAGCTTTCAAGATTATGTTTGGGTGATGGAAATGATGTTGGATGTTGAATGATGATGATTTGAAGTGGAATTAGACTTTTGATCTTGTGGAAAATCGATTTGAGTTAATGAAAGGAAGAGAAGCAATAATTTGTTGAAGTCCAACCTATGAAACACACGTTACAAGCTAAAATATGCATCTCGGAAGCTGGCAGTTCGACGTGGCACGCTAAAGTCCACCCTTCACGGCTATTTGGTGTCTTGTGCCCTAAGACACGCGTCTCTCGCCATAGAAGGTGTGAAACTATGTCTCTTATCCAAAACGTGCATTTTCTCTATTAAAACAACCCCAAAATGCTGCATTTTGACTGCTTCATCTTTCTAACTTCAAAACCCAACCCTTCTTCGTTTTTTCTCAAATTTCGCACTCTAAATCACGTCAAATATGTTCAATATCAATTCCCATTTCCCTCCATTTTTTTCTCCTTGTATTCTTGAGGTGAGAGCAATGATTCTTCTCCATTTTTCATTTCCTTTTCTCATGTTCGTTTGGGGTGTTTAAGTTGTGTTGCAAAAATGATTTGTGTGGGCTATGGGTGAGTTGAACCTAAAAATCTTAGGCTATTTCTGATGGATTTAAGTGGTTTTTTGTTGAATATAGCTAGGGGAGACTTAAAAATGCATAAAAATCAAGTGGATTGTGACAGATTGAAGATGTTATGTAAATAGTTAGGGTTAGTTAGGATTTTTGGGGAAAATGGGATGATTTTTTGTTTGTTTTATGAAATGGACATTACCTTCTTGTTCAGGAGGTTGATTAGAGTGAATGTGCATAGATTGGAACATCTGGTATCAATCGGAACGTGTATTTCATAGTTTTAAGAAAATCGTTATGCATGCACATGGTTTTGAAATTTCTAGAAAATTTAGAATTTTAAATTTTTGGAAAGCCGTTTAGATCTGTAATTTTAAGAAACTGAATGTTAAATTTGTAATTTTGGAAAAAGCTGTGGGAAAATTGTAATTTTGTCAGTTTAGGGTCAAATTTGCAAATTTTAAGAGTTCTAGGACTCATTTGAAAATTCTGACTACTTCAAGAACTTACTTGTAATTTTTTGAAAAATTGAGGACTATTTCATAGTCTTACGAGTACCCGGACTAAAACATAATTTTACAAAATTTCAAGGACTAAACTAGAATTTTGGGTAGATTCCGATTTTCTCGATGAGAGCAATAGATCTTCAATCGAAATAAGATTTTTGGCATCGTGCTAGGGCCAACATCTGCATTTGCATGTCATACATTTTGGTAGCACCACAATACCAGTTCCCCATTTTGATTCGTTTCTGATAGCTTTGTTTGTTTCTGGTATTTGTGTTCTAACTTCCTATCCTTGTCACCATGACAACCCGTCGCTAGGCTACCGAGGTGAATGTTTTGGCAATTTCAGATACATAGGCTGTGTCTTCTGAAATTATATATGTTTTTTAGGTGTATGACGATATTATATGACTTATGTGGTAATAAATACTCATTACTCTGCTTTGTCTGTGAACATTTTCAAAATGAAATTTTAAAATCTATTATTATATTAGCGTATATACATATGTAAACTTATATTGCATATGGTATTTTTGAACCATTTTCAAAACAGTTTATGTGAGTCCTGGAGACGATCTGGAGTGTCGCCCCTCACTGAGATTTCGCACCCTCTTCCCCTAATATTTTCAGGATCATTTTAACGCTCAACAACCGTCCGACACCTTGTCACTCAGTAGGCATTCCATTAGTTAGTAGATGCCATTTTGGTTGGGCTCCTTCGTTTTTGCTAGAGCTCCACACTGGTTGCTGTTGGATTACTGGGTTTATATTTTTGTATTTTTTTATCGATTTTTATTTACATATGCATTCTACTATTTTGGCATACTTATATTATTTTGATATATATATATATATATATCTTTTTCACTTATATTTACAAAATGTTTTATATTTTATTTTTATTGTTTTAATGAACGGTTTAATGAATAAATGAATTTGGTTCGTCTTATACACCAGTCATAGTCTGAAAACAGATCGTAACAAAAATACCCTCTAAAATTGTAGGCTAGAGATTTAAATTAATCTACAAAACAATTTTTTTTGTGATGTTTATGCTTGACTTTATTGAAAAGATATAAAGTAGCTAACGTTTGTTGTTCTTGAAGTTTAGATAATTATTTTATTTGGTATTTGTACTATAGATGTCACCTCATTTGATTCCTCAATCAATCCTCCGTTATTTTTTATAATTTTATTTAGGAAGTTTATTGGTAGTTTATTTCAGTTATATTTTTAGATAAAATATTTGATTGTTGATCTCATTTTTATATAGAGAAATCATTTTCGTGGAACAAATTTACATGTGTATTCAATTATTCTTTTTCATTAAGCATTAACGAAATCTTGCTTGGAATGTGACATTTTCTTACAATGTTGTTGAACAATATGTTGATGCACTAAACCTTTTACTATTAGTTATAACAAAAGTTTGCTAAAAAAATATATTCTTTTTTGCTTCTATTATTTCTACATAAGGCTTGTGTGAAAATTGTGAAATTTTTTCTTTTTTCTTTTTTGTTATGGCTTTGAAACTATCTTTCTTTTAATTTGGATATTGCATTCAAGATAGTAACAACTTGTTCTACAATTGGTGCACTATACACTTTTTTTTATCTAATTTTGAATTTTCTTTATCACAATTTGAAGGTCTTCTAAAGGTTATTTGTCTTTCAAACTTCAGAAAAATCTGGCATATGGATTTTGTTTTAGAATTTTCATCAATTTTTTTTCATAATACATATATCTACATGAAAAGTTTAGATTACTTTTTAAATATTTTGTCCATCTTTCTTTTTTGTCAAAGACCAAAAAAAACTCAGTAGGAGCTTTTGAGAATACAAATGTGCATGGATTATATCAATTTTTATCCAACCTATGTGTCGTTTGATCAAGCGAATGTGGCAAATGTCCATTCCCACAATTTTGACACTCTCGGTTTGGACACTCTCATGCAATTATTCATTTCGAGGACTAGATATCTTCTCCTACTTCATCAAATATTAGTTTCAAGTGCCTTGTTCTTTTTGTTGATGAATTTATTTGGTTTGCTTTGATTTATTTTTTTAAAAATAAAGAAAGGACCTATATTGATAATTTTATCATTTTTAAAAGCCTTGTGAAAAATTAGTTCAATACATCTATGAAATCCTTTTTTTTACCCAAAACATTACATGAATAAATTAAAGTTATAATGGATCTAATGAAATTAAACTAAAATCTGGTCTAACTAAACTCGACTTTTTGTATAAATTTTTAATTTCGACTCATTTAATAAGCGAGTCAAATGAAATTTTGATATGTTTAAATGTAATTTAAAAGTTTAATTTTAATCACAATTTGATGTTAAACTCATCAAATTAATTTATTATGTTGTCCGCTCTATTTTAGTTTTTTGTCTATTTAAATATTACTATTTTAGAGATAAGCACTAAGTAGGTTTGTATTGTACTAATAAGTTTGTAACTCATTGGGACTACAAACAACTCCATGTTGAGTGGTCATACATTCGATCTCTAGTTGGAGCAAATAAAAAAATTTACAAAGAAAAGTTTGTTTGTATTGTATGAGTAAATTAAAATTAATTATATTTAATATTTTGTAATTTCTGTTGTTTTGTCAATATAAATATGTTTCTTTTTCCGATACACACTACATGATAAATTGCTATGCAAAAAAAAAAATATAATACATGAAAAAATAAGTTGTATTTGTAGTGGAATCTTTATTATATGTGTAAAGTTTTATCATAAGTGTATATGTAAACAATCAATATTTTTTTTATCCATGAAATCCTTTTTTTATCCAAAAAATTACATGACTAAATTAAAGTTATAATAGACCTAACAAAATTAAACTAAAATCTAGCATAACCAAACTTGATTTTTCGTATAAATTTTTAATTTTTTTTTAATTTTGACTAATTTAATAAGCGAGTCAAATGGAATTTTGATATTTTAAATGTAATTCAAATGTTTAAATGTAATTCAAAAGTTTAAGTATAATCATAAATTTGATGTCAAATTCATCAAATTAATTTATTATGTTGTCCACTATATTATATTTTTTTGTCTATTTTAATATTATTATCCACTGGGACTACAAAACAACTCCAATATTGAGAGGTCATACTTCCGATCTACAGTTGTAAATAAAAAATTATTTGTATTGTATGAGTAAATTAAAATTAATTATATTTAACAATTTCTAAACTTTGTTGTTTTGCCAATATAAATATGTTTTTTTAATACACACTACATGATAAATTGCTATGTAAAAAAATATAATACATGAAAAAATAAGTTGTATTTGTAGTGAACTCTTATTATATGTGTAAAGTTTTATTGTTAGTGTATATGTAAAAAATCAATAGTTTTTTTATTAATAAATTAATACTGATTTTGTGTAAAAAAATAAAATTACTAATGAAATACCAATTGTGATCATAAATTGTTACCATAAACGTTTATATTGCTATATTGTTGTTGTAGTTTTTTTTTTATAAGTATATCTTATTCATGCTAAATCAAGAGTTATTATTATTATTATTATTATTATTATTTGGACAATGATATTTTAAGTAAATATTAAAATACATTAATAACCTGACTTATCGTAAAAAAATATGCCTACATTAATTGGAAGCCTACATTCATATGTTTTTACGTTAATTTGAATAGAGGCCTATTTTTTAGGTTATGAATATAGTTCAATCAATGTTAAACTCTAAATTAAGTATCTATTAGAAGAGCAATTTAAATATTTAGTTAAGGATATATTTGACTTTTGTTTTTAGTTTTTCAACATTTATGCTTTTTAATATAGTATAGATTAAGAAACCAAGTTTAATTACTTGTAGATAGAACTGGCAATAATATAATGTTTAAGAAATTGAGTGAAGTCAACAGACTCCTCACTCCTGTACAGGGTTATATCTGGAGTGAATATGGCCTTGAACTACCTTCCAAATGATAACAAGTCATATATTCCACCAATAGCAAGCTCTCTGTCACCGGGTACATCTATTGAAGTGCAACGTAAGACAACTAATGCTAATGAGCTGACAAGACTGGATTCTCCAATGCGTACTAGCCCCTTTAAGCGACTCACCCCTCCAATGCTCATTATCCCTTGCAATTATCCAGCTGCAGATGATTCTCCCTGCTGCAGAATTTTTTGAGAGCATTTAAAACCTCCATAACAACGTCAGATTTTGAAACATCGATCAATTCTACTAACAAACTGATTATCTTTACATTCGTGACTCGAAATGTTCTTGCCAGGTTCCCAATTGCCTTGATGCTTGGTATGAGAAGACTAGAGTTTGTATCTCTATGAATTGTTTTGTAGAGTCCATCAATGACAGCTTTCCAGGCAGGTGAACTGGGCTTGAAAACTTCCCTTCTCAAATCTGTGTCTTGTTCTGCTATTGCTGTGATCTCCATCAATGCCATGACTGAAGGATATTGAACATCTTCTGGGCCTTGTTTTAGGAGAGTAGTGAAGCAAATTAACGCTTTTGATTCGGTGATGATCCGACATATTGTGGTGTTGCCCTTCACAAGTAGCCATAGTGCTCTGGCTGCCATTGCTTTTCTGTAGGATTTGGTGTCAGGATCTTCCAATTGCCTATCCTTAAAACTTTCACTAGAGAGCGAAAGAATTAATTTATGATTAGTCGAATTTTTCTTCTTGTCATCATCATCATAATCGGATGCCTTCCCCTTGTTTGAATTACTACTTGCTTTTACAACTGCAAGGACTGTTGTTGCTTTGTTGATGGGGATAAAGTTTTGAACATGTTCTTGAATTGTCTCGAAAGAAACATGATTAATAAGTAGGTGAATTATATTGTTCTGGACGCAGATATCTTGGCATTTTGGGTGAATGGTCATAAGTTTTGAGATATATGATGCAACCTCGGCTTGAACTTTCACTGGACCTTCTCTCAGGATTTTCGCAGACACTTGAAAAACACCTGCATCTATCATGTGTTCGACACTTTCTGAATCGCACCCTAAACTCCCAATTAACGTTGCAGCAATCTCTCGCTCTTCCATTTTACCATCTTTTAACCACTTCAACAATGGAACGAGGCCACCTTCCTCAATGATGAGCTTTTTCCTTCGATCATCATTGTGACAAAGTGATAGCAGCTCCCTTGCTGTACTCAGTTGATTGTCTTTGGAACTATCATATAGCACTGCAATAGCAGCCCATATCCCACGAAGAACCGGATCATTGGTGAGAACAGAAGGAAGAGGTAAACACGAACCTTGATCCTTAAATATATGCACGCTTACTAACCACTTAACATCTTCAATGCATGTTTGTAAAGCAGTCACTACTTTTGAAAAAACTAGCAGCGGGAATGGTCACGAAGAACCGATCCATGAGGCGATTGGCACCACACTTACGAAAAAGAGAAAGCACGTTATCAAGTACTTGTTCAACTTCATCAATGATCCGGAGGATGGGATGATCATATTCAATGCTTTCTTTAGCAATCCGGTGGATGAGTTGTGTGAGTTCCTCAATCTTGAACTTTATC
The DNA here is from genome assembly GCA_948243855.1 of Flueggea neowawraea. Taxonomy (NCBI): domain Eukaryota; kingdom Viridiplantae; phylum Streptophyta; class Magnoliopsida; order Malpighiales; family Phyllanthaceae; genus Flueggea; species Flueggea neowawraea. Next base: position 6,658 of record CAODLS010368893.1, read on the forward strand.
TGGTTGCATTCATGCTTGAATGAGGCAGCCTCGTCTGCAGCTTTTGTCACCTGCGAAACTAATTGAATCTGTTTTGCCAAGATTTGCTTGAGGGACTCGGCCATGGATTATAGAGTTGACCAAGAACAGAGTCTATATGATTATAAAACAGTGATGAACAGAAACAATGGATTAATGACAGAGGAAAGTGTTGTAGTGAAATATATTAATGTTTGTCAACTGAACATGCATATTTTTTTAGTATGATATCATCAGTTTGGAGATCAGCAACTTCGTGGAAATTTAGGCCAACGCAAAAGATAAGAATATGGTTCATATAATGAGCGTTGCATTCATGTTTGACCTTTCAAGTTTTCGGAAAGAAAATTTTGTGAAGATAGGAAATAACGAATTGGGGACAGTTGGTTAGATAAAAAATTAACACTTGAATCAAAACCTCATTATCCAGCATAAAACCCAGGCAATGGTTTCGTCCCCAAAAGTACATTGTAAGAGACAAAAGGCTAAAACTATTCATGGTACCATAAACTTTTGGGGCATATTCCTTTTCGTACATAATAATTTGCTGATGGAGCTTCAAGGATGATTGTTAACAATGTCCAAAATGTACCTCAGTTGTTGCAGGGGAAGTATTTCCTTGTGATTTGGATGAACCTTTGGCGCAAATCTTAACGAGACTTCTAGTTGAGCCTGAACAAGTTGTCACTAGGAAAGTGTTGAAATATATTAATGTTTGTCAACTGAACATTTTTGTTTTTGATATGATAATTAGCAATTTGGTGATAGGCTGATAGCAACTTCGTTGAAATTGTTGGCCAATGCAAAAGATGAGCTAGTAGATGGACCTGGTCTTCTGTTTTTAGAATTAATAATCTACATACAATCCAACACAAACTTAAAAGTATTGAAGTTGCCCTAACTATATATTGAAATCTGTGTTCTTAAATATCGAAATTATTTGATCTAACCAGTGAACTATTTGCGGACTTGCAGAGCAGTAGTTTTACTGATATTAACCACCAATTGTCTTAATAATTGTTCTATACATACATTTTAGTTTACATGCATTCTTCTCCGTCTCCTCTACAGGAAAAAGAAAGAGACGTGAGAAAATTTTGGAATAGAAAAACGAAAAGAGAACTTGGCAAAACTGTCCTCTCTGTGTTTCTTGATGTTTCAAGCACGTAATCTTGAAGTAAGATCAATAAATACGTCTTCTCTGCAAGGAATTGTAAAGCCAACATCGGATATTCAAACTCGAACTCTTCCTCAGCGCGTTTAAGCAAGCGAAGAAAGGCAGGATGGTTTACATACGAAATCGGAACTACATATCTCTTCTTCTGCTTCTCAACAACGTACACTGCAAACAATGTGGCCTTTTGGCACATCTGATCCATTGCTTCCACCCAGTAAAGATTGCCTCTTCAGAATCTTCTTTGCACTAAAAATTGTTTATTGCAAGCGAATACCCATTTTCTAGTTCCAAATCAAAAGTTTTACATTCATTTATGGTCCGTCCGTGCCTGTTTAATCGATTTGTCCTCAATCACTCTAAGAGATTCGGATTAGTACATACGAAAATGCGATCTTGCGATCTTGTCAAATCCCTCCACATCAAAGATGCTTATAGTTACTAATTGAATTAAGTCCATTTCCTTATTTGTAACTATATTTTCCTTCATCCCAATTCAAATATATAGTCACCATATATTTGTTTGAAAGAAAAATAAAAGTGGTTTATGATGGACAAAGTGGTTGGCTTGGCATTGTGTACCAGAATCAACTGTTGCAGTAGGCATGATTATGGCATAAAGTCGTTGTGTTGTCACATATTTGAGGCAAATCCAATTCAATTTGCATAGTACTTGCTTGAGGCCACACAAAAAATAAAGGCATGCTTGTTTGTTGTTTGATTTGAAGAACTTTCTTGAAAATACTGGGAGGCAAGTCTTTGAATTAGCAGGAGTTATCATTTCAACTTAGCATGAATTTCAACTTAGCATGAACTGTCACAGTTTAAATACATTGGATCCTACCCAGCTGGTTTGAAATTTCTCTTCTTTCTTAGACAAATGCATAGTGAAGCCCTTGGATAAATTTTTATTTAACATGTTACAATTTCTCTTTAAATGAAAAGATCATCCTTACTGATTTGAAATATCAGCTGCATAAAGAAAAGGCGCGGATTACAACCGGCAACACATAGCCTTTGTCAGCACTGTCGATTTGGAATAAGCTTGGATTTGTTAATGGAATGATTGTGTCCAAATGTGAATGATCCTTTGTTTCCTGCGTGGTTGTTGAAATTGCATTAAAGTTTACACACGGTAGACATAGAGTACATTTCTTTTCTGTGAGAAGCCATTTAAAATTTCCCCTTAAATTTCCTTTCTTTTTAATTTGTTTACCTGAATGCGTAAAAGCATCTCGATGATTCAGTAATGACAATTTCTAAATTTAAGCTTCTTGACTACATTTATTTGTTGTATGCGCAGGATTTGCAACGCCGCTATAACATAGCCTTTTGGCTGTGGTGTTTCAATGAACGGCGAGTTATCAGTAATCGGAGATCTCTTCTATAGTTTGTTTTATTGCACATTGAACTATTGCCTTCGGCTCTGACCCTGGAATAGTCGTGGTCTCTGGTCCTGTTCAAATGAAAGAAGCTAGAATGACATGGGCCAACCCTCCCGTCACTCATTTCCTATTTTTGATTCGAAAATAATAATGAAATTGACCCACCAATATGACCGTTGCTCCATCAACTTCAACTTTCAAAAATCTCAAATTTTTTAAAATTTTTTAAAGTTCTTACCCTTCCTAAGGCCCTTGTTTCAATCATAATTCCGGTTGTTCTTGTAGTTTATCTAGTTCATTCATTTTAGAATTTCTTGAATTAAATCTTGAATTTTCTTAATTTAAACAATTTGTGAGGAAAAGAAACACACCAGATTAAGGTCATGGCAGCTCTGGCACCGGGAATTCTGTTGAAGCTACTGAATGGAATGAACATAGGAGTTAAACCCACAAGTGAGAACCGAAGCTCTCTTCTTCAAGTGAATGATATAGTCCCAGTCGATCTTGATGAAAAGTCTCTGATTCATCATATTCCATCTATGTCAGCCTCCCTTCGGAGCAAGATGACTTTGTTCTCAGCAACAAAATGCAGTTAGGACAGTTCATTTATGTTGACAGATTGGAGCCTGGATCGCCGGTTCCTGTTGTTAAAGTTGCTAAGCCATTTCATGGGAGGCACCCATTAGTTGGAACAACAGAACCATTGATGGATCTGATGGCTTCTGGTCATAGAAGAGGTTCTTGGGGAATGGTGGAGCTGATGGGGTTTCTTTTCCAATGGTTTTAAAGCCTGTTCCTTTGGATTTTGATCAGTGAACACCTGTGAAACAAAGGGTTAGTGTGATGAAGCCAACGTCGCCAATGATCAGAGGGAAAGTTGGGGAAGATGGAGGTATTAGGAGTTCTTTTGGTGGGGTTTGTTGGGGATAGTAAAGGCGAGAGTCCTGCATTGGTTAGGAATAGCTGTGTTGTAACTTCTGCTTCCAAGTTTCCAAGAAGCAAAAGTGTTTGTGAACGTGATGCTAAGATCCCAACTAGTCCCTTCAAATCATCTGTAGGTACATTTTCCTCTTTTTCATTTTTATAGAGTCTATTTCTCTGCAGGAATGTCTTTTCTTTCTCCCCTTTTAGTGTGTATTTAGAAATAACTTTTTGAGTTAATCAAAGCTTTTGATGGATTCTGAAGAAAAAGAGTTGTTTTGCAGGAAAAGAAAAGTTCTACAACGCCACCGACTCTGAGGAATTCAAGAGTGGTAGCTTCTCTCAGTAGGGGTGGAGATGTACAGAATCTCTCCAACTCAAAGTCCACTTCAGAACAGCAATCTCAGTTTGGTAATTCCATCTATGAAAAAAGTCCCAGTCCACATGAATTTGCCTGGAAAATTGAGCTTACTTGGCAAGCTATGAACTCTAGATTATCCCTTCTTACTTTGAAGCTGATTTAGATTCTGTTCACAAATCTTTTATGTTGAACAGGAAGCTGCACAACAGAGAGAAACAGCTCAAAAGATAGCTCTGCAGGCTCAAAGAGAGGCTTCAGCCACTGAAAATCTAGTTCGATCTCTCAAGTATTAAACTTTCCCCTGATCATCCTAGTGATTTGCATTTAACTTGTTTCCAAATTGAGTGTTTCTGAGATCAAAATGATGGTCATTGCAGGATGTTTTCAAACTTGAGCAGAGCAGTGAGTCTCCATCAACTCTCCGTTTACTTTTCCGTTCTCTTGCGTTAAGTCGTAAACTGCTAGACATTATCGAACTCATTCCACATAAAACACGGTCAATCACATTTCACGCTTTCACCCCGAGTTAGTCTTGCCCGAACACTGGAAATGTCCCCTAACAAAGCTATAGGTCCATTGGTAATCGTCCAACTGTTGGATGAAGAGAATATCAGCCAAGGCCTAAGGTAAATCTGGCTGGCATCAATTCCTATCGATGGTTTGTTTTTATTGCAACCCCCGTCGATGTTATGGTGTATCTATCAGAGATGCAATTGTTTATGAACAAACCCTAAATCAAATGCTTATCAATATAAATGGGTCGCTCTCACAAACCTTGTTCCAATAGACTGGCAAACACCTGTACAAAGCTTAATCACATTCTTAATAGTGGACGCATATTCTACTCCACCATCCCATTCTACACTTCTGTAACATCATTACGTGGCTCCGAAATAGACACAGTGCCCAAATGTACACTCTTCACTGGATTTTGATCTAGACTTCGACTAAAAAAAGAAAGAAGGAAAGAAATAGACATAAATAATTTTCATAAAGCGCGTAAAGAAGACAATGATTTCGTCTTCTCTACAGTATCTATTTTGATTGATAGATGAAAACAATATGCATCCCAACACCAAAACGAAATATTTTGAGAAAAAGAAAACGAGTTTGGCGTTATGTAGTTGTCTTATTCTTGGAATTTTTTTTAGTTGTCTTACTATTGGATTTGATAACTCGTAGGTTGCGGAATTTCATATTCTCTACAATGTTTGATCTTTTGCTTCGTTTTTTGTGCAACTTTCAGTAGGTATACAGATTTGTTGTTCTTCTTTGTGAATTACCCAACGATCCTTTAAGTTTTATGTATTCTTTGATTAGGTCTTTACTATTTTAGAAATAGCTGCTTTGGTCCATGAGGATTAGCATGGTTAGTTAAGTCTAGCAAGACATGTCAGCAATGCCGATATATGGTTATCTACGATCCCATAAAACATAGTTTAAAGAAAAAAATATCCCTTTGTTCATTAATTTTGTTTCCTGATAGATTTTTAATTAGGGCAAATTACATAGTGCTCCCTAAGGTTTGTTGTATTCTTTGATTGGATCCTCACTGTTTTAGAATTACTTGATTTGGTCCTTGATCTAAAATTCCATCAATTAAGTTTGACAAAAGATGAGAAATAATGCAAATGTCCTCTCAATACCACAATAAAGAAATATTATATCTTTAAAACAGATTTAGATAGATCAAGGACTCACTACATTAGAGAAACTATCTCTTTTTTCACCTCTATCTCTCTCACGTGATGACTCTCTTTCTCTCTCTCTCTCTCTCTCTCTCTCTCTCAAACTCTCTTCACCTTTATCTCGTCACCCAAAACAAAGATGGAACATCAAACCAGTCATGTCTTTCTTTCAGGCTCTTTTCACCGTCAAAGATGCATAAATTGTCAAAATCAAACTTCTAACATCAAAGAAAGAGCAAACTAAATGTCATCTCAAAATAGAGGACAACATCAATATCATGAACGATGTGCCCACTATTAAATTCAATTGCTTTATGGGATGATAGTGATGTTGATGGCGATGATGGCAACAGAAGGACCATTATGAGAGGAATACCGACATAAAGGGGTTTGGATGCAGATGGCTTGATAGATGTGCGAAACTCTAAACTTCCCAAAGGCCAGGGCTAGGAGGTACTTATTGAAGATGCTGTATGCAATGCTTGATTCTAACAATTCTAACAATGTCGTCGCCTCTCTTTCAGAGCCTCTCTTCAACATCGAAGATCCACAAATCTCCTTCCTCAACGAGTTTTTAGGAAACACAAGATATTAGCTACGTTTCAATGTATTTAAAGATTATTGTCTTTGTTTCGATTTTGATGTATGGCATTATTCTTTGTTTTTGAATATGCATCTAAAGATAGCTCTATTTGAAGATGCTTTTGATCTATTTTCTTTGGGGCCTAACCATGATGTTTCCAGACCCCACATCTATTTTATAGTCCGTATCCTTCTAACTGTCCGCTCTGGGAGGTTATGGAGTTGGTCTAAGAGAATTTTGCACTTTAGGAGGTTTAAACCTACAACCCTGGGCAAGTCTTTAAACCCTAAAGATACTTTGTTTTGGTGTATTAGTTGTATTTTTTATTCAAAAATGAAAAGAAATAAAATTATTTGAAGATACTTTGTATCTAAACATGCTTGAATTACTCTAGTAAGTCTATCCAATTTCTTAGTTTTATTTAATCAATGTGCTTGTTACTTGAGTGAGATCACCCTTTTTTAAATTCTCTTAATCTTAGAAACTTCCAACTTTTTTCAATATCAAAACTTAAAAGGATTTTTGTTTGTTCTTTTTAAGCCCCAAGGCTTATCAACCTAAGCAGGTCGTGCTCGAGAATAGATAGGTGTGTCAAAATGTTTGTATTGCCTAACAACCTAAAATTTTAAATCAAAGATAAGTGCACAAACAAGTGTGAAGTTTATTAAACATAAAATATCATAGTACAATAAGGGATCCAAAGTACAGGGAGAAGACTTAAAGTATAATATCGAAATACAATGGAGATAAGTGGTACGAAACAAAAAAGAGCTTGAAAACTTACGTTCGAAGTGTAGAAGAGTAACTTGCCACCCAGCTTCGTAAACATGTTGTTGTTAATTTATTGCTACTCCTATGTTGCATGGAAATAAAGGCTATGCCAAGGACTAGATTAAGAATACATAAAGATAAATGAAAAGATAAATGACGCGTTGATATGCGAGGCTCCTCTCTAAAACTTGCTTCTTCCTTTTTATAGCTTTGTCTAGTAACCTTTTGTTATACGTTCTCCATGTTCTCCACTTTTCACATAAACTGTCTGCATTATGTTCTATACGACAACCATTTGGCCCTTATCTTCATACTTGACAGTTCAAACTGTGCCATAATGGTAACTGTATATAATATAAATTGCAACATGTTTATATAACATGCAATATGCTACCTGATGTATCCTAAATTACACTGATAATCAAGCAAACGTGCCACAAAGCTCTTTATTATTATTGAAGAAACCATTTTTACAGCTTTTTTTGTCAATAAAAAAGTAACCATATACTGAATTAGTCACATCCAATGGCGGAACCACGTAAGGACAAGAGAATGCGCAAACCCCGTCTCCATTCCCTCCTCCCCCCAATTTTTATTTTTTATCCATGGACTTTCTTTTTATACTTTTCTCTCTCTTTTTTTTTTTATTTTGGCTTATAACATAGTTTTGCAAAATGAATATAATTGAATTTTCAAAGTTCGTATGGATCCACATAAAAATTTCAAACCTGAAATTCTATTTTTTAAAACATTTCTTTATCTCTTTACTTGTTATAATAAATTTATTTTTTCAACAAAACCAAAATTTATCTCCAATTAAAATATTGTTTATTCTAAATTAATCAAACCATGAAAGTTTTATTAGAAAAAGAGATGTTCGATTAATATTCAGTACCATTTTTTTATACTAACTTACCAAAAAAAAAGATTTTTTCTTTAAATAACTTGATAATCAAGAGAGATTTTTTTAGTTATTATCTAAATTTCTCAAAAATACAAGCGACTTCAAATTCGAAATAATTTTGTAAGAAATTATAAATTTTACATTTAAAATTAATATTATCAGTTGTTGAAAATTTATTTCTTGAAGATTAACCCTTGCTTCTAAAAAATTATGTCTCTGCCACTGATCACATTAAACAAAAAAAGTACAAGGTCAAAAAATATAAGGGTCATTATTAGAATATGAAAAAATTAAAAATAAATTGTCTTCATCTATTAAGAAAATTTATTCTTTTTTAATTAATATCTATAACTTTCACCTTCACCAAAAGTTGATGGCCAATCTCCTACTGGCTACGGTCTTCACAAAATTTTTATTTTTATATGTAGAGTGAGAAGGGCCGTTAATTAACATTGTGGAATTGAGAGTTTGAATTTAGAAATGAAGTATTAAAGTGGAAGGCAAAGGAAAGAACAATGAGAGAGTATGGTTTAGGTTTTTGTTAGTAATCACTTATATGGAGTATACGTTTATCGACAGCAAGTAGATTTTAAAAGGCATATTTCTATAGAGAGAGTGAATAAATTCGCATTACTAATGTGGTATAAAACACATCATGGTGTTTTTGTAGAGTCTAAATGATCCAATAGGATAGGGTGCTCGTAAGCGAGTCGATTTTTCCAATTCAGGCAAAGGTAATTTTGTGTTTGATTCAATCAAAAGAAATGAATCTTTCACTAATTTTAAAATTCGATTTGTAAATAAGTCAAGTTTAAATAGTTAAAAATTTAGCTTATAAGGCTCGTAAACAAACTTAAATATACGGATTTTTAATAATGTAGATTTGACTTTGATATATATCAATTTCTATTATAATATATTAGGTAGATTTTTCGAACTCATAAACAATTTCAGTTTATAAGCTCTTGAGTTTAATTTGAATATTTTAAAACTCAACTTAACTTATATAGTAAATGAGCCAGTTTCATAAAAATTAAGAGCTTGATTGATAAATAAGTCAAACTTAAAAGTGTCAAATTTTAGTTTAACTCCATTACATACAATTCTATGTTTGAGTAACGCAGACCCATTTATGGTAGATGAGAGATCTTATCTTTAAGTATAATACAATAGTTAAGAGAGGTTTTGGGTTGTTCTAGCACCACCCCGATGTCAAAATTTATAATATATGTAGGTAAAGAATAATGACAAAACTTAATTGCAGTAATCATTCAAAGCAATTCAGTTTAATACTGTATAAATCTTGATGCCCAAGGTATTAAAACATTATATTTTTCACATAACAATTAATTAAGAGAGGAAGTGTATCTTACTTCATAGTTAGATTTAGATTTGAACAATCAATCACGAATAATAGTGTAGCAAAATTGTATTTCTCTATCCTTAGCTCTTTCTTCGAATGAATAGACCAACTCACTTGAAACACTAAATCAACTATGACGAACTTGTGCTTAAGTGACACCACACAACTGGCAACTCAATTAAGTTGACCCTACAATTGTGTAGCAAGATGCTTTGTAATATTAACCTCAATGAGGAAATACCATAAGGGTCACAATACAAAAATACCACAATGAATTTATTGTTAGAGAAAATATTTCCTCCATAGTGATTTTGAAGCTCCAAACTTTATGCAGTAGGTTTTGGGATCCTCAATTCTGAATTATGAACTCTAGATCTTTAGGTTCTTTTAAGTTTCAAAACTAAGGTCTTCGTTTGAGATTGAATATTATAAGATTGAGATTCTCATTCTTCGGCCTTCATTTAACATTAACAAGATGAGAGTGTGGGTTGATCATAATTTGATCATTGGCACTCAAACAAGTCAATTAGTAGTTTGAACCTAAGAATGAGTGAGAGATACCATTTGTAGAGTTTAAGAGTCACATGTTTGAATTTCGAATTAGCTAAACTCAAGGTTCATTAAACTTAGAGAGTTTTCTTTATAGTTCATTTATGTGGACCTCTTATTAGGCCAAACTTGGCAATTCTTCATGGATATGAACCACCTTGTCATCAAACTTAAATATATTTTTGAAATTTTTTCTATTAAGATCTTATAAAACTTGTCTAACCTTCAAAATTTAATGAGTTGAACTTATGATATATCGAAACTTATTAATACTAAAACTAAACACTGTTGATATAAAATCATTTTTTATGTCCAGAAAAATTATTTGAACACAGTTTATCCAGCATGCTTCATTTATTAAAACATAATGGTGGAATGCACTTTAGGGCAAAGATTGAATTGAATTGAATTGAATTGGAAGATAGCCTAAAATAAGGCAAGCACAAGCAAATATCTCAAAAGCAAGGGGTAGTAGCAAGATTTCACAAAGTTGAGAAGTCCTTTCCAATCAAAACTAAGCCAAATCACTATTGCGCATAAAAACATTTATAACGAATTTTTCAATTTCCTTAAAGTACTACAACAACCGTTCAATTAATTGAGCATTCCCTTGCCAAATTAACTAAGTACACCCCATATTTATATTGCTTAACCCCAATCAAAACAAAAACCAAACATTAATTACACCATACTAATTACAATTCCATTCCCCATTTTCATTCCAATTTCTCTGCTTTCAAGTATTTTTGAAGCAAACCCATAAGTTTTCTTTTTTATTACACCAATCCCACTTCCTTGTCACTCTCTATTCCCCCCTTTTCACGCACAACACCACCAGGTCCACCACGACCAACATAACTAAAGAAAAACATCACTATGCTAAGCTCTCAAAGACCCACCACAAGCACCTCTAACGATCGCCACTACCATGAAGACGATCAAGAAAGTGAACCTATGCGAGAAATCCATGCTCTAACACCTCCTCTTCCGCCCCAACCGGCCGCACGAGCCCGTTGGGAGACAGGCAGCCATCGTTCATACTCTATAGGAAGTGAAGGCACTTCTTCTGGTGAGAACTTCACCACCATGAGCAGAGAGTTCAACGCTCTTGTACTTGCAGGCTCGGCAATCGGGACGAGTAGTAACAGTAATATCAACAACGTTTCGGACAACAACGATGGAAACCACGGAGGAAACACCTTGTTGGCGAGGATTGGTGAGGGCGATGATAGTGATGTTCCGGAAGAAACAAACCCTTTAGCTATAGTTCCCGACAGCAACCCTCTAGACCCGGCCGAGCAGGGATCGAACAGAAGGGTTGCGTCCACTGGACTGGCCGAGTTCGGATTAGACAGAGAAGTGTCGCTGCAGAGGGTGAAGAAGGAGGAGGTAGAGACTAAGATATCAGCGTGGCAGAACGCGAAAGTCGCGAAGATCGATAACAGATTCAAGAGGGAAGATGCTGTGATCAATGGATGGGAAAGCGAGCAAGTGCAGAAGGCAACTTCTTGGATGAAGAAAGTCGAGGTATGTTCTGAAAATTGATTCCAAATCTTGTTGATTAAAAACGAAATTGCTTTTGTGCATGGTGGATTATGAATCAAGTAGCTTGATGAATTGAGTTGTTTGTACGTACCGACATGGATAAAAGATTGCAATCATAACTTGGATGAATTTTGATTGATTAGGAAGATTGGTTACCATGATTAATTACCACGTTAATTATGGTATCATGATTGTATACTGTAATTCTTTTGGTGGATTGTGTTTTCCTTGAACTTTCGTTTATTTAATGATGAAAACAACTAAGTACCACTAGTATTTACTTTTGCTAAATTGACTAAGGAGATAGTTTAATTGATATAAGCAGATAAACATGGCATATTAGTTTATTTTGTAGTTGTAATTAAGTTATTGATAAAGATGTTTAGTTGTAGGAACTAGGAATTGCACCAGAACCACTAGTTAATTGATAGTCAAATGAGTAATCAGTGTATTGCAAATTGCACAAGCACCACTAGCACAGACGAGCATAATCTATTTCTTTGTGTGCTTCTAGTAGCAACTAGCAAGGCATGCAGGTCATAGTGGTTCAAAAAGGATATATGTTGTTCCTTTTACTATCTGGGCACAATTTTTCTTAATGAATAATTATCAAAACAAAAAATTTGAGTTTAGAGCCTATCTTAATCGTTAAATTTGCTTCAAAAAACAAATCGTTAAATTAATTGAAAGCTTCATAGTCAATATCTCTATTTTTTCGTATTTGGTATATTGCAAAAAACAAATATTGTATGATCAAAACAATTCAGTATATTGAATCTCTAAAAGAATGTGCCATTCTCTCTGTTTTTCTTTATCACAATCTTCCGATCTGAAATCTGTCTCCACATCTAACATCCAATTTGTTAAAAACGATTGTCTAAGAATGAAGGGACTTAAAATTGTGCAGAGGAAACTGGAGGAGAAAAGAGCAAAGGCACTGGAGAAGATGCAAAATGAAGTAGCAAAAGCACATAGAAAAGCAGAGGAAAGAAGGGCATCAGCAGAGGCAAAGAGAGG
>CAODLS010368918.1:0-10581 GCA_948243855.1 Flueggea neowawraea
TTTAATTGTTTAATTATGTGTGACATAATTTGGCCCATGTATGAGTTTTATTTTATGGTAATGTATCATATAATTAAAAGCCCAATAACATTAAGAAATCCATGATGAATTTTGGCCAAACCTAATGAGATTAGGGCATGGAATAATTCGGCACAAGCCTTAAAAAGAGGAGGGAAAAATTCGGCCTTCTCTTCCTACCTTTTAGGGATCTTAATCCTTGTATGACAAGGAGTAGAATTTGGCGCACATATGCACATATAATTAGGAGTCCTATTCTTGTATGACAAGGAAAGACTAATTAGGATGTAGCTTAATATGATTAGGAATGAATTTGGCTCTCTTCTTGTACTAAAGGAGAAAGCCGAAACCTAGTAGGACTAGGAATGAATTCGGCCCTCCTTTTGCACAAAGGGAAAAACCAAATCCTAATAGGGCAAGGAGAAGGAGAATTTCGGTTCAAATGTGTTATCTTTCTAGGTCATCTCATATGCCTATAAATAGACTTGCACCCCTTGCCAATCATCCATCCCTTGGCCGAATTTTCTTAAGGTAAAAACAAGGCATAGTCGAATTTGTGAGTCTCACAATTCAAAGAGAGAAAATAATTTTGTGAGCTTTAGAATAGAGATTCTAAAAGGTGCTAGTACACTACAATCAATCCAAGGTAAGTTCGTTCGTGTGGATACCTGTGGCCACGTTCGCGCAAAAGCAACGTGATTCCTCAAAGGTGATTCGGGTTCTTGGTACAAAGAGCTACACCAACGTTTCATACAACTGATCGATCGTACCTTGGTGAAAGGTAAATCTTCCAACCTTGATTATATATGTTGATTTGCATGGGTCCTTGGCGGAATTCAAGGCATTAGATTTTTTTATATCTGCTGTCATGTATGTATATGAATGTCATATTTTAACCGCGAATTCCAACACTATATCTTTCTAAACCATTTAAGCAATACACTTGCAAATGTATTTCTGGGTTTGGGCTTAATGTTAAATCTGTGTTTTGGGAATAAAATTTGTAAAGATCAAAGTATTTCATGAAGGGTAGATAGGTTTCCTTGTTGAGCCCTAGAAAAACAAGAGTAGTTGCTAGTGAGCCTTAGAAAACTAGAGATTCAGTTTCCTAGTTCAACCCGCAAAAACTAGTGGGTTAGTTTTCTTGTTTTGTCCTTAAAATAGGAAGAAAGGTTTTCTAGTTCAGCCTGCAAAAAATAGGTGTAACGGTTTTCTTGTTGAGCTCATAAAAACAAGGTGTAACGGTTTCTCTCCACTTGCAAGTGAGGAGTTAGTGAAAAACCTAAGTGAGACTTAGGTAGTGGATATAGGCATGGTTGGTCAGACCACTACAAATCTGGTTTTGTTTTATCTCTCCCTTAACTTATTTACTTTGCTCTGCATTTGCTTTATATTCTTGTGTGTGAATTGGACCTTTTGTTTTAAGTTGCTTCCGTATTTAGCTTTGATTTTAGTTTGAACGAACTTTTTTATTTTTTTTTAATTTACAAAAGATTTTCAACAAAGTTTTTAACTTACTAAAAATCTAATTCACAGCCTTCTTGGATTGTCATTATATATTGGGACCAGGACTTTCAGTTGGTATTAGAGCTTGTGCTCTTGATAATTTATGGTTTAACAACCAAAGAATTAAAGGTCAAAATGACAACCTTGAATTTTTTCTCATTTTTTTGACATTTGGCTAATTTATGAACGTTCGATGTAGGTTGTTTCATTGATTGATAAGACTTGATTGATTGTATATATGAGTGGATTGCTTGCATTGATTTTATATTTTTCAAAGGAGCAGATATTCTTTGAAAACTGTTGTGCATATTTTGAAACAAAAAGGGGGAGTTTTAATTTCAAAATCATTTTTGATAAATGCAATTTCTTAGGGGGAGCTATATTTATGCTTATTGATTCCTTTGATTGATTGGGGGAGAATGTTGATTTTACAAATTCTTTTTGATGATATTAAAGGGGGGAAGTGTTACATGAATTTGCCTGTTATTTTTCAATTGGTTTCATCTTTATTTTGAACATCATGAATATTATTATGTTGGACTAACCAAATGACAAGGAGTGAAATCCTTGATCAAATTGCTTGTTATTGATGATTAGATGTTCAAATTCATGTATGTTTTATCATCATAAAAAGAGGGAGATTGTTGAATTTGGTTTTGATGATGATGAATGCAGAATATCAATGAAAAGAAGTGTAAAGGTGCATACTGGCTATTGTGCTCATAGAAAAGGTTGTAATACACGTAGTATGGATGATATAGGCGTAGAAGGTGTTGTAATGCATGTAGAAGTGTTGATCCAGAATGAAGTGAGTATCAGACCTTGATCTATGCACATTGAAGATCTTACAACACATGTAGATGAGCATATGTCCAGATGAGCAAAATGATTGAAGATAAATGCAACGTTGAAGGGGTAGAATGTGCGTATAAAAGAAAAAAATGAAAGCTTTGAAGAAGACATACTACGCATGTAGTATAGAGTACAACGCATGTAGACGTGGTCCATAAGAGGACAAAGCCAAGACGCTCCTCGGGGATTTGAATTTGAATATTCCCTGACACAGCTGGCATAGTCACGTGAAGAATCAACGATGCAATCCTGAATGAAGTCTTCTACACACTTTGAAGAGGTAACTGCGCACGTAGTAAGTCATTGGGTGAAAATGCATGATTCTGGAAGTCATTCCAATGCACACAGTACACGATACAATTTACATAGATCATGATACTATGCACGTAGCAGAGATACAATGCACATTGTACAAGGTTAGATCATTTAAAACAGAAATTATATTTGTTTCGTAACGGCTATTTCAAGGCTCCAATGACTATATTCTTTCAAGTGGCTATATAAAGACTTCCATATCAGAAGAGATGCAAGATAGACCTTTACTAGACTTGCTATTCATTCTATCTCTTTTTGACACCCTTCTAACCCATTTGAGCTATACACTTGCAAATGTATTTCCGGGTTTGACCTTAATGTTAAATTTGTGTTTTGGGAACACAATTTGTAACAATCAAGGTATTTGATCGAGGGTAGATAGGTTTTCTTGTTGAGCCTTATAAAAACAAGAGTGGTTGCTAGTGAGCCTCAGAAAACTAGAGATTTGGTTTCCTAGTTTAGCCTACAAAAACTAGTGGTTTGGTTTTCTTATTTTGTCCTCAAAACAAGAAGAACGGTTTTCTAGCTCATCCCGCAAAAACTAGGTGTAACAGTTTTCTTATTGAACCCATAAAAACAAGGTGTAATGGTTTGTCTCCACCCGCAAGTGAGGAGTTAGTGAAAAGCCTAAGTGAGACTTAGGTAGTATATGTAGGCATGGTTGGCCGAACCACTATAAATCTAGTTTTGTTCTCTCTCTCTCCCTCAACTTATTTACTTTGTTTTGCATTTGCATTATATTCTTGTGTGTGGATTGGATCTTTTATTTTAAGTTGCTTCTACATTTAACTCTGATTTTAGTTTGAAAGAACTTTGTTATTTGTTTTCATTTGCAAAAGATTTTCAACAATTTTTTTAACTTACTAAAAATCCAATTCACCCCCTATTGGATTGCCATTATATACTGGCACCAGGACTTTCTGTTAACGTACGTCATATGAAAGCTAATGTACGTAACAAGGACACAACATACGTTGCATAGTTATAACGTACGTGAAAATCAGTCCGAAGTCAAGCAAAAGTTACTGGAACTCACTAAAAAAAAACAACGTACATAATACATGCTTAACACATGATAAGAAAATGTGAAACGTATGTTACTCCTTTACAACGCACGTAATGGTGAAGAACAACATGATCAACGTACGTGAAATGTATACAACGTACGTGAAATGGTAAAATCAGTAGATAACGTACGTGAACTTGGTACAACATACGTTAGCTGGGTCATAGAAAACTGCAGAAGCATTAAATGCACTCTGACGGCTATATTCTCTTCACCAACGGTCATATGGCATAGGAATGCTATAAATACATCAAGAGAAGGCCAGAAAAATGTTGGACAACATCAGAATTCGTTGAGCCAATTGTCATATCAATTCCAATCAAGAAAAACATCAATTAAAGTTAGAGAGCTAAGTTCAAGCATCAATCTCAAATATTCAACTCTAGCATAGAGCTTCATTGTTTGTAAACCTTTTGTAAATACTTTGAGGGTGTGATTTTTTTTTTGAGCCTATATAAAGCAACATTGTAGAGGTTTGTTGTGAACCTAAGTAAAACAACATTTTGTAGGCCTTAGAGGTGTTGAGCTGGAATCAACCTCGTTGTATTTGCCTTACTGGATTGAGCTGCAATCAATCATCAATATAGTGAAAAGCCTAAGTGAGACTTAGGTAGTGGATGTAGGCAAGGTTGGCCAAACCACTATAAATATTGGTGTTGTTTTTATCTCTTTCTTTTGAAGTCGCTTATGCTCTCCAAAATCAATTAAGGCATCTAACAAAATTCTCCAACAAGTGGTATCAGAGCGGGTCTCCATTCAAGAAGGCTTAACAACCTTGGAGCAAAGACCCGCATCAAAGAAATAGATTTCTGTCATTCTCCTCTATGTGTATTGGGTGCTTGCCTCTATATTATCCTTTATTTGATGGCTCAAATTTTAATTGTTAAAAAAAAAAATGTCTATCTTTATTCAATCATATGATATTCAGCTATGGAAGGTGATTGTGCTTTATCTAAAAATTTCCAAGAATGGTGATGCCACTCTTAAGAAGTATGAAGACTTTAAAAATGAAGATTGGAAGTCTCTAGGTCGAAATGCTAAAGCCACTCAACTATTGTATTGTGCTTTCAGTCCCGAAGAGTACAATCGAATTTCCTATTGTGAGAATGCAAGGGAAATATGGGAAATGCTTTAGGTTACTCATGAATGAACACCTCAAGTCAAGAAAACCAAGATTAATATGCTTTTACATGACTATGAGTTATTCACCTTGAGAGATGATGAAAGCATTAACACCATGCTTGATCGCTTTGCGAAAATTACAAATGGTCTCGCCTTATTTGGAAGACCAATTTCTAGTAATGATAAGGTGAAGAAGATTTTGAGATCTTTGCCTAAAGAATGGGATGCAAAGGTGACCACCATAACAGAATCGAAAGACTTAAATTCATTGGAGTTTAGTGATTTAGTTGGGTCTCTCATAAACTATGAGATTGTGCTAAAGACAAGAGATGGAAGAGCTAAGCATGGCAATGCATTGAAAGCTTCCACTCATTTTCAAAAAGAGGAGAGTGAATGAGAGACAAGTTTGGATGAAGAAGAGGATGATGAGTTAAATTCTACTCCAAAAGAATAGCAACTTGTGAAACGTTGTTGAAGAACAAAAAGAAATTGAGAGATTCAAGGAGAGAAAGAAGAAGAAGAAAAGAAGCGATTATAGCTCTTCTTCAAGTGATGATGGTGATCCATCGGCGAATGTATGTTTTTCGGCATACTAGGTACTCCTTAAATTCTCGTTCTTTTAAATTTCATGCAATTTTTATTTCTTACTTAATGATTGTTATTTGTATGATATTTTGAATATGTTGATTTAAATATGTGCTTTGGCTCGAAACAAATAGAGGGAGAGGCTATTTTTTGTTATATGCACAAATTGTTTTTGAAAGGGGAGTGAAAATGTTTTACATTGGTTAACCTTTTTGATGATTACAAAAAGGGGGAGAATGTTGAATATGCTTATATACTTATTTGAAAAGGGGTAGAAAATTTTTGGCCATTCATTTGCATGATGCTAACCAATTCACAAGGATGGAATCCTTGATCAATGTTGTTATTTTTGATGTAGAGCTTTAATTCTTCAAAGTTTCGTCATCATCAAAAAAGGGGAGATTTTTTTATCATAGGTGATGAACATTAAGTTCCTTTTGTGTTTTGATAATGAAAAAAAGGTTTTGATGAAGAACAAAATGTTTGAGTTAAAGCGAAACACGTTGAAAAGCTCAGAATTGTGAAACCAAGTCTCAGAAGCAGCTAAGGTACATCATATGAAAGCTAACGTATGTAACAAGGACACAACATACTTGAAAATTAGTTTGAAGTCAAGCAAAAGCTACTGGAACTCACTCAGAGATCAATGTATGTGAAATGTATACAACATACGTGAACTAGTAAAATTAGCAGATAACGTATGTGAACTTGGTACAACGTACGTTAACTGGGTCACAGGAAGTTGTAGAAGCATTAAATGCAATCCAACGGCTATATCTCTTCACCAATGGTCATATGGCATAGGAATGTTATAAATACATCAAGATAAGGCCAAAAACGTGTTGGATAACATCAGAATTCATTGATCCAAACTTCATATCAATTCCAATCAAGAAAAAAAATCAATTAAAGCTAGAGAGCTAAGTTCAACCATCAATCTCAAATATTCAACTTTAGCGTATAGCTTCATTGTTTGTAAACCTTTTGTAAATACTTTGAGATTTTGAGTTAGGTTTGTTGTGAGCCTATAGAAAATAACAATGTAGAGGTTTGTTGTGAACCTAAGTAAAACAACATTGTGTAGGCTTTAGAGGTGTTGAGACAAAATCAACCTCGTTATATTGCCATTGCTGGATTGAGCTGCAATCAATCATCAATATAGTGAAAAGCCTAAGTGAGACTTAGGTAGTGGACGTAGGCAAGGTTGGCTGAACCATTATAAATATTGGTGTTGTTTTTATCGCTTTCTTTTCAAATCGCTTCCGTTCTCGAAAATTAACTAAGGCATCAATCGAAATTCTCCAACATATATTAGAGTTTTAATAACTACATTTGTTTAATTCTGTTTCTATCAACTTTTTTATTTTATTCTCAATAATTATTTGTAAAATAAAATAATAAATATTTTACTTGTCTTATTTATTTAATCTGTGTGATTGTCTGCTGTCTACTTTGTTTACGAAGGATTTTCAAAGGAATTTCTGAATCATTTCTATAGATATATGAGTGTATACTAATAGTATACAATATATACGCATGTGGTATTTTCTAAAAATGGTTTTAAAATGGTCTTTGTGAGTCGATGTGACGATCTGGAGTGTTGTCTCTTACTGAGCTTACTCACCCCTTCCCTTAATATTTCCAGGCTTACTTTTGATGCTTAGTGACCATTTGATCTTCAGCGCTCAGTGAGACACACTTGTCAACAGTGAGTGCTCTTTTGTTCGGGTCCAGCTTGTATGGTTATGTTAGTTGCTTCACACTGGGTTATCTGTGGGAGTTCGTTTTGTATAGTTTTCTATATTTGAATTTACCATTTCTTTGCTTAACTGGTTTTACTTATATATATTATTTTGTATTTAGATATTACAATTATTTATTTTTGTAATATCTGGTATTTTTAAGTTAATTTTGGTTATTTTCTAATTAATTTAGAAAATATTTTTTAATGTTGAAAAATTAAAAATTACGTTTTAAATGTTAATTGGGTGATTCATGAATCTTTGGAGTAATTACAGTTGATTCATTAAGTGGGAATTGGTGAATAAGTGAAATAAAAATTAGACTAAGAGAAATATGATTGACTGGGCATTTGGGTGTGTGAAGCAAATGACAAGCCATTTCTTATGTGCCTTGAAGTCAAACCTGCCCATGCCTCTGCCAACCACTCTGTCTTTCTTCAGATTTGCACGCTCGAATCCACTGCCCATATCAACTCATTTTCCTTATTTTCTTCTTCATTCCATCACTCTTACACGCCTTCTCCACCTCTCTTTGCTGCCATTAAATTTTGTCTTCAAGTTGAGGTAAGAACGTGACTTCTCACTTCATTTCTTTCTTCATTTTTTTCTGCCAAGATATAGCTTCTGTTGTCATTGGTTTTGTTTCATGATTGTAAGCTCGGTTTTGAGGAGCATTTTAGTGGGGATTTTAGCTTGTTTTGGTTGGATTTCAATGGCTTTAAGATGGTAGAACTAGATGGTATGTTGAAGGTGAAGGATCACGGTTGATTGGTGGAAATGGGTATGTGAATCCAAGTTGTTTGGGGACTGTTTTGTTTGCTTAGAAATTCTGGAAATGAGTTTGAAGTTAGTTCATGGTTTGAAAGGAATAAGCATCCAAGTGTTCTTGTCACTAAAATCCATTGTTTCTGAAATTTGTTGCTAATCCTTAGAAAAATCAAGCTGAACAACTTCAATAGGGTGATGACCATATACTATGCATCAGCTGGAATCTGAGGAACTTCATCTTCCATTTCAACAATGATTGGAGGCAGAGGATCACTAGAATGAGCAGAATCTAAAGATTATTTGGCATGAATTTGATCCATGATCTCCTTGTAGTGTTGAAGAACTTGGCGCACCATTTCCAATGTCATTTCTTCCTCTTTTTCTGCCTCTGTTTTCTCCTTTGATGTCTCACCATTGAGACTTGCCAACAAATCGTTGTTTTCTTGAAGCAACTTTACCACAATCTCAAAATTAGCTCAAGTCTCTACTTGAAAAACCTCTAACTAGTTTTTAACTCAAGTAGGTCTTACTTCAAACTAGCAATCTCGCTTGAAGTTGCATTTATTGGTTCTTCTTGATGTGAACTCTCTCTTAATTCTGGTTTTCTTCTTCTCTTAGGAAGCTTTCTCTTGTCATCCTTAACCTTCAGAATTGTCACACTTTCTTTTAGACTTGGTTTCAGTGCCTTATTTTTTAGTTAACCATGACATCATCATCTTTAAGATAGAGGTGACACACAAATCCTCTTCCCACTGTTTCATACAACCTCATAATCCGCAGGGAATCAATATGACTCTTTCTAGATTCAATGACTTGCTTGGATTCAAAATCGTTGAGCTTCACTTTGAAGTATTTGAAGATTCTTGTTAATGATTTCCAAAGGGCATGTTGTCGACCACTAAATCAAAAAGTTTGAAGGTTAAAGTTCTTGATTTTCTCAAGAATACAGTCAATGACAACCCAAGAAAAATTCACTTTCTCCCTCTTCATTAGTAAGTACATTGAAATTCCATCTTGAACCGTGAAAGGCGATTGAGTGTGAGATTTTGGTTGAAGAACCTTTACAAAAGCCGTGTGAACTAGCTTCCATCGAGCTCCAAAGTCATTTTGATCCAAGTTCTTCACACACTTCTATATTTAGCAACACCATGATTCTCAAACCTGAATTTTTGAGTCTCCTCGGTGTTTACAATAATGGTGTTGCCTTCCTTGTCCATATATTCCTTTAAACCTTTTTCTCTTTTCACTCTAACACCAACTAGAGGTAGATTGAACAGTTTGTTCAAGAGCCTTTCATTTCTCACAATATTAACTCCATTGACCCTACTCTTCACATCAATGGGCTTATACCAAACGAAATCATCTTCATCATGATTAATCCACTTTTCTGCGTTGGCATAAAATTCCCTAACAAGATCGGGATACTAATCAGAAGCCTCAACACAAAAATCTCTTAAGCAAAACCTCACAAAATCATGTTCACTATCCAATCCGCCTTCTCTTAAAAATCTAAAGTCAAAAACCTTTGAATCTAAGAATCCAACTTATTTTAAGTTATTAAATAACTTGGCAGCCCTACCATCAACAAACCTACCATCATTTCTAGGTAATTCCCCATCTATCCTCTATTTTTTTGACTGTTTACATGGAGAGGTGAATACCTGACTTCATGAAGACTTGGTTCTCTCGAGAGCTTTGAGGTCGCTTCAACCCTTTTGGACCTTCCCCTTTTACTGTATTCTTCGGTGCCTCGTCAGATTTCTTCTCTCTCATTGGGATCCATTGAATGTGAGTGAGTGAGGATATAGTGTGCGTTAGGGTTTGGTGACAAGTGAGAGATGCGAGATTCCGAGAAGGTTTATATTGTTTGAAGATGATTTTGAGTGAGAGAAATGATTTGGGAAAGTGAAGTGAGTTCGGATTTTGAGAGAAAAGACGAGTGGGTTCAAAATTTAGGTTTTGAGTTTTGAAATTTAGAGTGAGAGGGAAACTGAAATTTTGTTTTTAAATTTGAGGATAGTGGTCTACAAGATTTGTATGTTATGCTACGTACGTTATATAAGGTATGTGAAGACTAACGTATTTAGCATATCACACAACAGAATTTGACAGGAAAAGGCATCTCAACTCAACGTTCATAGCAACACGGTCTAAGCACATAACTGTTGGAATTCGCGGCTAAAAAATGACATTCATATACATTCATGGCAGCGGATATAACAAAAATTTATTGCCTTGAATTCCCCCAAGGACCCATGCATATCAACATATATATTAAGGTTAGAAGATTTACCTTTCACCAAGGCACGATCGATCGGTTCTATGAAACGTTGGTGTAGCTCTTTGCACCAAAACCCAAATCACCTTTGAGGAATCACGTTGCTTTTGCGCGAACGTGGCTATAGGTATCCACACGAACGAACTTACCTCGGAGTGATCACGGTGTACTAGCACCCTTTTAGAATTAATATTCTAAAGCTCACAAAATTATACTATTCTCTCTTTGAATTGTGATGCTCACAAATTCGGCAATGCCTTGATTAAGGCTTAAGAGAATTCGGCCAAGGGATGATTTAATGGCAAGGGGTGCATGTCTATTTATAGGCA
>CAODLS010368989.1:0-10163 GCA_948243855.1 Flueggea neowawraea
CTCTTTTCCCCGGCATCATTGTTTCCGCTCACGAGAGCCGTAACGGCTAGCTCCTCCGCATCATTCCGTTTGGTTAGCGCGATCGGCAGAATCGCAGTCACCGCCTCGTTCACACGTGGAGCAATGAGTGCCACGACGGTGGAAGCGAGGGATTGTGGTCGGATTCGAAGAAGAGTTGCGGAGAGGAGGCGGCCAGGATCGTGGGAATTGGCGAGGCGTCGTAAGTGGCGGGACAAGAATAGGAGACACGTGGCATTGTCGTGAGTGCGCGTGATGGTGTACGCACCTGTGTAAGATAGTGAAGGTATATTCATTTTTTGTTAAATTTTTGTCCAGAAATTAGAGAAAGAAGAAAGGCAAGAAAAGACTAATGTTATGAATACCTGGATGGGATTCGAGGAGATTTGAGACATGAGGGACGTCAGGGGAGTGGGAAACGACGCCGTTGCTGTACAGGAATCTCCAGTCCATCCAAGCTTTTGGCAGTGCTCCTAAGTTCTTATTTGGTTGATGGTTTTTCATAGTTTTATAAAGTATGATATGGTTAAATTTTTTTTTGTTTTAATTTTTATATATTTATAGTATGGTATGATATGATATAGTTCTTCATAGTTTAAAAATTATGAATTTTAACAGATTTTGTAAACCACCGAAAAGATAATTTTTCGTAATTTTTAGTCGTTTATAAATTTAATATTTCTAAAATACTCCTAATTAATAACATAAAACATCATATCATACCACTAATGAGGATATTTTAGTTATGTTATTAATTCTACAACCATAACATACTACAAAACTAAACAAAAATAACTATTTAATCATATTATACCATACTAGCTTCTCAAATACAGTAAACAATAATTACAGTATTATATCATATAACACCATATTATATTATACATTAATAAACTCTACTATCAGCCATCCAAACAAGGTCTTAAGGGCTTCTCCAAGCGGCTCAAGTTTTGAGCAAACCTTGAAAGTGGCTAGTTTATTTTATTGTTTGATTTTTTTTGTTAATTTTTATTTTCATTTTTCTTTTATTTATATGTATAATTCTTAATTATATGAATACTAAATATTTGTTAAACTATTTTTTATAGTTTTTTTATTTTTTATGTTTTAACTAATTAATAATACATATAATTAATTTTAATACAATGTTAATTAATAATTTAATTAATTCATACAATTATATGAAAAATAAATTCAAAAAATTAAAATAAATTCATACACTATAAAATAAGAACATAGTAGATTAATATTGACATAAATTAATATAACATAATACAAAGTCTAAACTAAATTAAAAAATAGAGACAAAGCGACATAGTTTGTGAAAAAATAATGATAAAAAATGTGATTTAGAAAGAATATTGAGAGAATATTATTTTTAGAGTTAGAAATAAAATTGTGGGTTGGAAATACACAAAAAATAATATTTGGCATCCTATGATTTTGATATGTAGCATCTCAATTGCATGACATGTGTCACTTCACCATTAAGATATTCAATATTTTGGTCAATATTTATTTTTTTATTAAAAATAAATAAATATGAAAACAAATCTTAGGAGAATTTTAGTATTAATTTTTATGTGTTTATATATTTTTTAATTTGAAAAAATTTTATTATGATCTCGAATATTTATATAAAGGAGTAACTCATTACATTAAACATCAAGTATTTGTGGATAATTTACCTATTATTTTACAAAGGGTGGAAACTAAACTTTTTTTTCCTTAAAAAATCATTAATATATGTCAATTATCCTTAAATATCTGTGCAAATTTGATTTTCTTTTATATATGTGTTAGCTCATCAATTTAGTTGGTTTTTCCGTACCCTTCATATTTAAAAATTGTTATAATTCCTCTGTCTCATAATAATAAACACACTTTCCATTTTGCGTATGTCAAAATATAGGTACATTTTTTCTTATTACATTTGTTATTAGCAAAGTTACAAAATTATCTTTATTTATTTTTTTAATTAATTCACCAATTACTAATACATTTATTCAAAAGGCATAAATAAATAAATAAATAACTTATGAAAATAAATGAATTTAACTACTAAAACTATAATTCTTAATTCTCATGGATAGTAACTAGTATTTATTATTATGGGACGGAGAAGGAGTAAGTATATGATTATTTGATTCGGCTCAAACCTAAATGTAATTTTTTCTAACCTTTGAGTTTTCAAGTAAACTCACCAAATATTGGATTTAAAATAATTCTAATAAAGTTGTTATGTATTTCCTAATGCAAAATAGGCAAGTAGTAAATTCACAATCTGCCCATTACGTAAATGCATCGAACCATTCACAAGTCCAACTCAACACACACATACATAACACACTTCTTTGACCGTTGCATCCAATCAAAAAAAGTAACCAAAATCATCTATCTCTATATCAAAAACAATTTATATCTCTTCATAACCACACCCCTTCATTTCCAACAACAATCTATATAAATCCTCACAATCTCCAATAAATTACAATTACAAAGCATCCTTTCAATTTTCTCCACTTCAAACAAATTCAAGTATTGATTGATCCATTATAACAAACTATTTTAAAGATGGCTTCTTCCACGGTCTCACAGCAAGAATTCCGAACATTTCACAACATAGACCGTGTCCTCTATACTCGCCTTGTTTTCAACCTCTACCGTGACCCTGTCGAGTCCATGCATCTCATGTCATTGTGGTTATGGCTCGAAATGTCCGGCCATGCCCGCCATTTAGTGAACAAATTGTTGTCATTTCATGATACCCTAATCAATTCACTTGCTGATGAGGCTCTTCTTTGCTTGACTTGCATTAATGGTGATGAAAATCATTTTCACTTCTCTTCTTTAGATAGTACTAATAGATATAAAGACACTCCTTTGATTCATAGCTTGACGAAAACCGGGCTCTCGCTTCATTTCTTCTACGAAAATCGTCTCAACGTTCTCCGTGGAGTGACCAAGATTTTTAATGAAGTTTGTGTGAGAGCTTTTGAAGATATTGCACAACTTGTGGGAGTTGGCGGGGACGTTGAAAATAAGAATGTGGTTGATGCTTATAATGTTCCATTAATGTTGCCAACGTTGCACTACAATCATGTTGAGGTTCAGAGAAAGGCTTTGAATGATGAGATGAGTGATTTATTGAGCCGATTACGGATTAGTAATAGAGAAAATCAGGACGAGAAAGAACGTGTTCCTGCGGATGATAAAACTATTTTCTTGACATTCTCCAAAGGGTACCCTATTTCAGAAGACGAAGTTAGAGACTTCTTTACTAGGTAATATTACTCTCGTTCTCTCAATTTTATGATCATGAAATTGAACTTTCAACTCATTAAGTCGGGAGATAACTTCAATACAACTAAGTTACGAGTCTATTGATTGATATGTTTTCTTTCCATTCATTTTGATTGAAAACAGAAAATACGGGGACTGTATTGAAGCCATTCATATGCAAGAAGTGACGGAGGAGGATCAGCCACTATACGCACGTCTCGTTGTTAAATCTTCCAATTTAATCCAGGTTATTCTTGAAGGTATGGTTAAGGCTAAATTCTCCATTAATGGGAAGCATGCTTGGGCTAGGAAATATGTGCGTAAAAGTTCTAAATCGTCCTCGCCGCCTCAGCCGTCGTCGCCTTCACCACAACCGTCGTCGTCGCTCGTCGCTGATATGATATCACAAGCTTCATTATAAAATTACAAGTGTGTCCACACATCCAAAAAAGTTGGGGAAGAATAGGGTTTGATCAAATTTTGTACTGCTAGTTCATGTACATATGGAGTAGCGTATGCAATGTTTATAGGACCTTTCAGTCACCAATAAATTTATGTCATCACTAAATTTATACTGGGGTTTAGGTCTTATCTCCATTTTATAAATAATAGTTTTTTTTGTGCACGTGCGTTGCACGTAAATCTTGTTTTTAAGAAAATATTTTAAATTTTTTTATAAATTGTATAAGTAAATTACATGAACCATTGATAATTAACTCATCATAAACTGAATAAATTAACTCCAAAGCAATGGACAAGCTAAAACAGAAATATATTAGTAATTTTGTTAAGTCCAACTCTGAAAAATTAAAAGTGAAATCAAACACGACCGCATTGATAATTCGGTAATCAAACATGACCGATACTGTGGGGAAGTGGGTTTTGGTTAGATTAAGAAGGTGAGACCAATTTGGCTTTCCTCATAGACCAAACATCGGAGTCTTCTTTCAACTACTTGTGTCTGGAACCGACACATTTCCGTATTTCATATTTCTCTTGTTTCTCAACATTTTTATTTGCTAAAACGACATGGTTGTTCTCTTCCTCCCCATGATCCTCCTGTAAATATGAATATAGTGCTATACAAAACATTGTTTATATTTTTTAACTTTCACTTGGCTAGATGCACAGTGCAATACCTGTTTCCATTCTTCATCACTATCAACATCATAATTCAAGTCTATGTCCTTCCTAAAAGGATGTCGTGGTCCAATGACGCCAAGAAGATAAGTGTAATCTGCAAAACACATTTTTTTATGTCACAAACCTTAAGCAAAAACCAGGAAACATTACAACAGAACTGAAGAAAATAGCGAAATAATGAGTATCGGTGATCGAAATACCAGAAAATCATAGAATTTGACAAGGCGAGGTTTGCCTTAGTGTGCTCATCACATTACCGCCTTTATCATTGCTTCCTCACGATCTACCAAACTGACCTTGACGCCTCTCTTTCTTTCGTTCTCCAATAATAATAATAATACAGATATGTGAGGGCTCCTAAATATGGTAGAAATACGATTTAGATGAAAGTGATAGACATATTGATAAATCAAATTCAAATTTGGATAAACGTGGGATAATTTGCAGGTTAATGGTGTAATTATAATGGACTCCATCACAACCCTTTTAATACTAATTTAATTTTTCAATCTATGATATTTTGATACAATTATCAAAAGTTCGTAAAAGTATTTATGAATAAAAGAGAAGGATAAAAGTGTCAAAAAAAGTTTTTTCCACATCCATACATCTATATATTAATATAAAAGAAAATACATGCATTGAGATGTTGACATGTATCATTCTAAATGAATGACATTTGATATCTTACTAATATGACATGTATCATACAAAGATGTGTCATAAAAATAATAATAAATTTGTTTACATTAGACATTTATATCAATTAACCAATTTATATAGTAACTAGCACAACACTCGCGCGATGCTGTGGAAATTTTTAAACAACTAAATTATATTATTAATTGAAATAAAAATATTTTTGATAGTTTAATGTATTTTTCTTATTGGGAATATATATTTTAAAAGACTTTTCATATATAACTTATTTTAAAATTATATGAATTTCAATTCTTGTCACAAATGAGAGCATCTAATCCAGCTTTACCTTTGACTACTGCCACATGTATTTGACAATAAAAAAAAAAGTTAAAGTAGATTAAGACCGACATGACTGAAAATAGTTGAATACATTCTTCCAATGAAAAATTGTCATTTTAAACTCTAGTGTATAATTCTTTTGATCTTTTTGACAATATTTTTTTTAGAAATTGAGGGTTTACATATACTAAAAAGTTTAAGTGACTTAACTAATATGATATGTCAAGAAAAATGGTCAAAAATGTATGAAATAAATTAATCATTTATTGCATAATTAATAAAAAATTATATTGAAAAAAAGATAATTGTTTGAATAGATCAATAAAGCAAATAATTGATCTTAAATAAACCAAAACTTTACATTCATCTTTAATTGAATTTTTAACAATATTAATAAAAATACTTATTAAAACAATCAATTTGATTGTAAAGCTATATAAATATTAACTTTATTCGTATATGTTTGTTGATTGCTCTCTACTTGTTTATCCAATCATTCAGATTTTTTTTCATATTTTCGTCATCTTATTGATTGAAATTTTTTTTCTGTCAATAATATTGGTCATACTCAGATTCTTTATTTGTAGAATTATTTTCTTTATTTTTTCTTCATCTATTTATTTATTTTTAAAATTTCTCTGATAAATCAAATAATTTGATTGATATTATTTGGTCATTTCAATATTTTGTTATAATATTTCCAAAAAAATATTTTTTATTTAAAATTTTTTATATTCCATAAAAATATATAAATATCTTTATTTGAAAATATAAATCATTTGAGCTAAAAACACAAAATTACAGTTTATAAATTTCAATTCATAATTTTTTAACAAATAGTCTATTTATAAATTCTAATTTCTATAAATAACATAACAAATATGTTCATATTAAAATATTATGGCAAGTGGCACGCTAATATCTCACCAAATGTCACTTAATTAGATTAACAAATGTCACAATATCATGAATGTATTATCCTTTATATTAATATATAGATTAATAAAATATACAATAAAAAAATAAAATATAAGAATAAATCTATTTTATTTAAATGAACCACCATTACACATTTTAAAAATAAATACTATATGCATACATATTGTTTAATATTAACCACAACTATGTATGTTTTTTAAAAAATCTTTATATTATTTTCAATATCATTGCTGTTGTTTTTATCTGATTCTATACATCGACCTTTTTATCAATTTTAATTTCCCAAATGTCCCTAAAAATTAATTTTCATAAATAAAAGTAATTTCAAAAATTGGTATTGTCAACTAATAAATTCACAATCAAATTGATTGTCATAGTAAAGTGTATTTTGGTTATTGAATTTGCTAATATTTCAATTAAAGATGAACGAATCAATTTTGTTTATGGAAGATCAACTTTTTACTTTATTAATTTTTTTATAATTATTCCTTGACAATGTAAAATTTTATCGATTATGCAACAAATGATGATTGACTCAATACATCTTTTGACCTATTCCTTAACAAACTATATTAAATAAGTCACTTAAGAGTTTTTATGAAGTTGTAATTCTTCAATATCAGTAAAAATTACTGTTAAACATTGTCAAATCGCATTGGTTTATAATTACCTCAATTTATTTTCACTTGGAGAGGTCTCAAGAGTTAAAAATAGGTATGTATTGAAAATTTTTATAAATTACAAAGAAAAGAGTTCTTCAAACTATATTTAAAATATTGAATTTTACAAACTATATTGAAAAATTAAAATTTAATGTGAGATTCACAATTGTATTATCTTATTTTAATTATAAAATTTAAATTATAAAAACTTGAATATTCATAAAAAAATTAAAACATATTAATGGTATTTGAAACATCGTTCGGGATTTTATGCTAGTTTATATATGTTATAATATAAATCGACTAATTTTCGTTTGCTCGATTGTTGTCTCTTCGTCAATCAATTACTTACGTTTTTAATTAACTAATTCGCATTAGTTAATTACATATGATTATATTATCGGTCTCAACTGTATCATTTATTTATAATAAATATTATATTGAATTGTTCCATAATTTATGGAACATGATTTAATCGTATAATACAATAAGTAGCTAATAATCAATTTAAAAATGATATAACAATATTTTGGAATGATTTTGACTATCTAAAATGCACAGGGGACAATAGTGTATGTAAAATATAGTAATTATTGCGCAGCTGATCAACTATCTATTGATCCTGTAAGATCATATATATATATATATATATATATATATATATATAATATTGTATAACAGAATTATCTGAAACTCTAAGGCACTGGTAGAAATATTCTAGACAATTGTGTGATCATAGAAATGTTGGCTCTCAAGAGTTGTTGATTGCTCTCTCTTAAGAGTTGCTGCAACACCACCTGCAAATGCTAGAAATGGGTTTCCCCGCAAAAAACAAATTGAATTTAATTAAATTCGCAATTAGAGGTGTCAATTTATGTTATCGTGTCGCAATCGTGTCATGTCATTTATATATTACAAATCATTATACAAGACACAAATATTACAAAAATTAAATTTGTGTCAAATCGTGTAGTTTCGTCTCATAAAATCGTATTATTATGTCAGAAATTGACAACTCTATTCGCAATAATGCACATTCCAAACCCTATAAACCCCAAAACACATCATCTTCAATTTAGATAATAGCGGTGAAAATTTAGACATTTGCATCCTATAAGGCTAAAAAAGGTACTAATTAAAGAATACAAATTGCTGTTTTGGCTTGTCAAATTGATTCATTTGAACCAATAGACTCATAATGCACTGGTAAAGTTGCCTCTAATACTGAATTATTAAAGATTCAGTTCCTGCTAGGAGCTAATACATAGAAGAAAAAAAATTGATTCTAATATTTTGGCTCGACATTTATGTTGTTTCGGTTTCTAAAATTTCACTTTGACCCAAATTAGCCAAGTAAAAATCTAAAAAAAGGGTCAAATTTAGCTACTAAATTGTTGAACTGCCAAATTAACGATGGTTTTTGAATCTCAGGTTTAAAAGGCCAAACTCTAATTTGGCTATCCCAGTGGCGGTCGGTCACACTTGTAGCATAAATTGTTCATGTTTTGTGTACTGAGAAAAAGTGTAATTTAATTTAAACTTCCAAAAGCGTCTTCGCTTCAGTAAAAGACAGAGAACTTAGACTGGAAAAAATGCTATGATGTTGAAACTAAGCACTAGAACAAGATGTACTGTCTGAATCAATTATTTACAGGAAGCAAAAGCTTGAAGCAATCAGAAGGAACAAAAGGCCCCAATTATAATTGTAAATTTGTATCAAGACTCCAACTATCACTATGATTTTAATGCTCGAATATTTTAGAGAAATTAAATCCCGATCTTGTGGCAATGTCAAAAATAGAAATAATGATCTCAACACTAATCAACACAATGATGAGCCATTCTAAGAAGTCTGATTTCCTGTTTTGTAGAATTTCCTGAAGAAAGCGGATATTATGCTGCAAATGAAAGATGCACCATATCATGTGTCAGCTACAAGTCCATAAAGGAAAGATTAAAATCAAATGTAGTCCAGGAAAGAAAAATCTACCTCCACGAACTTCAACTTGAAATCAAGACTTGCAAACCTCTGAGTTAATTCGAATTCATCTCTCAGATATTCCCATATCTGTGCATACTTTGCGTCTTTCCATGCAATGTCTGATCTGTTGCAACCAAGAAAATTTGGAGTTTAAGTATGCAATTCTGAAATGAAATGAGAAGGGTGACTTGGAGATGAAAAGTACTCCTACTTCTTTGCTGTCAATACCCATAAAGAACTATGAACTAGGCCTGACAACATGAGCAAGAAATCCATATCCATATAACCCTCTCCCCAATCATAGTGGGATGAGAAATGATGCTTCAAAGTTGAAAAATTATTCAATTTCACACTCACATGTAATTTACAAATTGAATCCTTTAACCCGTGTTGTTGACTTTTACTAGTACGACCACCAGCAAGAGCATATCAGGTAACTGTTCCATATGACCAAGTTGGTGGCAGGCGGGCTCAACAGTAGCAAAAGAATGCAATACAATCACAAGCAAGGTAGAAAATTGCTTCTGCTTATGACTCATTTTGACCTTGTTCACCAAACACGACACGTACACATTCTTAGTTAAACCATAACTTTGTGTTAAAGAGGGTCTTGAACTTCCAATGAACTTTAAAATTTAGGTTTAGGATGCTGTAAGCCTTTCCAAAATTATAGAGAAAAAAAAAATATTACTTTTTTTTCCAATCTCAGAAAAAAAGTTAAACTGACTGTTAGGCTGTTCTTCCTTATCATTTAATTTCTATTTTACTTTATCCTTCCTACTTTTTCCAAAGAACCAAAAACTGCAGGCTGCAGCATCCAATGCTCCCAATTTCACTGGCCCCTTGAATCATCTATCCCTCAATTCGGACCAGCTAAAATCCATATAAAGAATCATTTTCTTTCAATTTGAGAAATCTACTAATAATTTCATGGCATAAAGAAAAAAAAAATTGATGCTAAACCACAATAAAATCTTCACCTCTCAAAAAGTCCAAGCTTAAGAATTACGTCCGCAAGATTAGAATTTGCTTTCCCAACCAGCTGAAAAAGCTTTTTACTGTCCATAGAAAAATTTCCAGTTTTCTCCATCCCTCTGTTTATGTCTGTGAATTCACCAACCATTCCATCAACCTAAACAATGAAAGAAAAATATTAT
>CAODLS010369000.1:0-13325 GCA_948243855.1 Flueggea neowawraea
TATTTATATGCTATTTATATTTTATTTATTGTTCATATATTATTTGAATGTTATTTATATTTTGTTGATATATTGTTTATATGTTGTTTGTATATTGAAAATAATATATAAAAAATCTGTAATTTATATACTGTTGATTTATTGTTGATATATTGTTTATATGTTATTGATATTTTATTTATATGTTCTTTTTGACATATGAACTGTCACGACCCGAGTCGGGCCGGTGACTGGCATACAAGGTGAACTGTCTATAGAAGCCCAGCTCATCTCGCACAAGCCTCGGAGATACAGAAATTCTACTCAAACAATCATTTATCAAAACATTTATTTATTAAAATAAGATATAAGAAAATAGTAATAATATAATACTATCAAATAAATATGAAACAGTCATCATAAAAATCAATATCTCAAATACAAAAGTATAGCCTAGTATCCCCACAGAAATTTGGTGTGGAACTCTAACAACAAAATACAAAAATAGAGCTAGAACGAGGGCACTCACTGAATAACAAAGAATGTCTCACTGGTGACGAGATGTCGAACAGATGCTGAGCGTCAAAATGTATCTGTAAGACAGGCAAAGGAGATAGACAGAAATAAAATAGGGGTCAGGATCCAGTGAAGAAATAACACTCCAGATTGCCTCATACGTGCCTTACAAAAACAGTTTTGAAAATCATTCAAAAGATACCGCAAACGTATATACCGATATAGTATATATACACACTACGTATATAATAGCTTTCAGAAAACGTTTACCAAAACGTTCGCATACAGAGCAGACATCATGCACGCAGACAATATCAGGGTATATATATATATATATATATATATAGTCATAATATGATACTAGAATAGAATGTACAGAATAGTATTGTGGACTCGCCACTAGACAGAACAAATCATGTATCTGGCTGGATACACGGCTACCCATTTACCCCGGTAACTAGGGTCTTCACAGAGCATTGATATATCAAATGTTATGTGCCCCGTAACTAGGTGTCCCATATCAGAATATATTATTTACCACAATATAACAGATAGTAATGCAGAACAAATTTTCATATTTTCAGAAAACATATATATATACCAATATATATATATATATATATATTAGTAGAGTAAAATGTTGGTTATTACAAACCAAATAAGTCCGATTAATAATTAACCAATAATTATTAGTAAGATTTCATGTCATATCCCTACACAACAAAAACTATATAAGTAAAAAGACACAGCCTATGTGTCCGAAGCTGACATTTCACTCACCTGGTATCCAAAGTTAACAATCCAGTCAAGCCCCACTCAGTGGCTGATCGTGCTAGCATGAACAGGAAGGTGGAACAGATACATCCATAACAGATATTAGAAAATGATGTTGGTATTCTGGCGGTACCGAATGCATGATATGCATATGCAGATGCTGACCTTCGAGGTCACAGAAAACCTAGCTCGAAAGAGAATCTATCATTCTTGACCCAAAATCCAGAAATCTACGCAAAATTACTGCTAGGTCCTTGACCCATGTAAAATTATATTTTAGTCCTCAAACTTTTCAAAATTTCCAACTTAATCCTCAAAGAGTTCTACTAGTCATCCAAGTAGTCAAATCCAATAAGACTTCTAACTCTCAAAAATCACTAAATACGAAAATATACAAGCTTGGCCCCTAAAACCACGGCTTACTCGAGTAAAATGGGAGCTTACTCGAGTAACTCCACCTTGAATTACTCGAGTAGGAAAATCCTTACTTGAGTAATTCCACCCTGGGTTCACTCGAGTAAGTTCATGTCTTAATCTAGTGATTCCATGCTCAGAAAACTCCAGAAATCTCCAAATATGATTCAACCGATCAAAAACTCTACCAATCACCCACATTGCTCCAAAACAACCTCCAGAACATTATTCTATACAACAATGCAACTCGAAATCACCCCAAAATCACTCAAATCTGAATTGGTTCATACCCATTTATGAACACCTTCGATTCATATGATTTCAGACTTAATCTAGGTGTTTCTAGGCTCTCAAAGCCCCATTTCATTAACCCTAACACCCATTCTCATCAGAAACACCAAGAACAACTCCAAATCCAAAACCCTAGTTCTAGTCGTCACTCCCCAAAATGCCCAACAAAAGGATGCATTCAAAGAGAAAAGGAGAGTAACAATAATAGAAAAAAATAGATCTTACCCCAAGAAATCAATGGTAGGCAATGGAGGAGGAAAATGGACGGATTTGGGAGTAAATGTGGCCGTTGGAAGGAGTAAATGACCAAGCAAGGTCGGTTGAGGGTATTAAATAGACTAAGAAGGCAAAACGCAGCGTTTCGCTAAATGCATGTGTTAATTCAGGACTTACTCGAGTAACGCGGAATGTTACTCGAGTAATTCGTGTCCCAAAGGAACATCCAGGCCCCGCTCACTCAAGTAAGTCTAAGGCTTACTCAAGTAACTCTCGATCCTAGAACACACGAAGCACAAACCCGACCCTGTCCACTCGTGTAACACCAAAACCTACTCGAGTAACTCTCCACTCCTACTCGAGTAACTCACGAGTTACTTGAGTAACTCCAAACTCATACATTTGAGAAGGATTCTCCAACACCACCAACACTCGGATAACATCTCTGAATCCTAAGGATCGAATCAGAGATGAACAGAACTACAGAGACCTATGTCGGAATCCGACGGGATATTACATGAACAACATATAACAAAAGATATCGACAACATATAAACAAGATGCTTTAAATTTGCAAATATAGAAAACATCAACAACAAATCAACAACATACCAACACATATAAATATCAACAACAAATCAACAACATATAAACAAGACGCCGTGTGATTTGAAAAGTCGCGTCGTGAATTCGAAAAGTGACGCGCGTGAATCTGTAATATGTGAAAGTTGCTCGTACAAAATAAATTTTGCAAAATTTTCTTGATGTACTACATAATTACCACTAAAAGATTTGCATGCAGTGCTGGGAAATGATCAGCAACAACGGCTGTGCTCTGGGGCATTTATAAAGGGCTTGAAATTTCCTAAACTCATGGAAGGAAAGAGGTACAAGTCCGAGTATGATAGTAAGTTTACAATACAGATGATTCAGGGCCTAAACAAGATTATCCTTGCTAGAAAATGCAACTTCTTAGTTCCCCGGTTCAATGCATACGTCCTTTTGATGCAAATTCATGTGTCAGGAAGCCATTTCAAGTCATGCAAGCTGGCTATGCAGGCTTACATGAAAGCTGATCAACTCAAATCAAAGTTTGGTGATTGACATTTTTTACCAATAGAAGGAATCCGTTTTGGTTCTCATGAATACATATTGAATCCGATCCATCTGCCTCTCCAAATCATGAACTCATGTGCCATCGGTGCATGTCTTGTTATTGTTACATACATTTACATCGTAAGAATTAAAAAAATTAAAGAGTTTCAATAGTAATGTTTAATGAATGATTTTTTGAAATGATTTTGGTTACTTTTAAATGTAGGTTTTTAATGTAGTTAATATCCTAATATGTTGGTTCTATTTATTTATTAGTAAAATAATATTCCAATTATTCCAATTTATAATCAACAGTTGAATTCTTTTAAAATATTAAAATAAATTTTATGATAGTACTGTGCGACGTGCAGGAACGTATATTAGTAATTAACTAATCCGGTTTATATGTTATCAAAAAATTAATTACGTATTGAAGACCTAATAACATTTTAGGTTCCATACTTCACACTTTTATTTGTAACATATTTTTTCGAACTTATTTACTCATCCTTTTAGTTATGTATTGAAAACCCAATAATCATGACAACAGCCAAAGGATTGTGCTTTTTTTTAATCCTAACTCCCAATGAATGAGTTGGTGCAAGGGAATTTTGCGTGTAATCTTAAGTAAGTTCTCGAATACTAAAGATACTCATTTCCTGCTAATTTATCCCTTTTGAGTTTGAAAAGATTGCAATTTAACCGTATATGTTGTAATGAATTTATAAAGATTAATTATATTATTGCTGGTAAATTCACTTAATATAAGAAGGATGTCATTCCTGGTTGTGCATAATTTTCCCCGAATCTGATTACTTTTTTATTTGTGCAAGTGCGCACGCTTTGAGGACATCTCCAATCCAACCCATGTTTTCATATCTTAAAAGAGTTGTTGGCTATGCCATGCTGGCTTAGGTTTATCACAAGCTTAGCCAAAATTAGAAACCTTGTTCTTGTGGATACATATTTGTAACGATGGCATGCACATTAAGAATGTGCGGCAAATTTGAGACTGATTCATGCTTATTTGTAAGTTTAAAACTGGATGCAGAAATAATAAAATTTAGAGCAATTTGATCAAAAAAATCGATTTTTCCTATTTTTTGGTTAATAAAAAAATAATTATCGTCGGAAAAAGTGGCTTGTCCATATCAGGTTTAAAGTCGGATTCAGTTTAGTTAGAATATGGGTATCTAACCAATGGGACTAATTCAATTAGAAATATTAATTACTTATTAAAAAATTAGAAATATGAGTCTTAATTAGTAGAATGGACTCCTTATGTGTGTAGAAAAATTCATATCTATCTCTATAAACAAGAAGATAAGTCAAACCCTAACAAGTTTAGAAAATTAGACGCCATATAAGACCCACCACCCTCTCTAATAATGAGAGTGGTGCCTAAATAGAGAGAATTGAGGGTGTATGCATTCGACCTTTATAGGCCAAGAAAAGAGGAGATTTTCTTCCTTCCACTGAGATTTTGACTTTGTTCAAGTCTTTACGAGACTCTTAGATCCTGTAACAGTATTGCATACTCATCCTAACAAGTTCGTTAGACGCTTGTAATGTTAGCATATTAATACTTGTCTATTTATTCATATTTTGAGCATCGAATTTATGACATTTTACTAATAAATTGAATGGTTTTGGCACTTATCTTATTTACATTTTTTCCCTCAGGTCGTACTTTGTTATTTTGGTGAAAAGGAACGAAAACGGAGCAAAATCAGAGCAAAATGAGTAGAAAAGCGAGCTTCCAATCAAACACACGGTTTGACTAAATTGTGTTCATAACCGTGTCCACCCGAGATCCAAATTTCGAGCTCAATGTTGACCAGAACATTATAGGGTTTAGTACACGGTTAGAGTAAATCGTGTCTCTAAATTATCATTATACGGTGTGGGTCAACCATGTACTTAACCGTGTCTTTTCCAGACGTGTGATTTTCAAGGTTTTAAAGACAAAACGCATATAGAAGTTAGGAGAGAGTAATTTTCTAGCTGCAGAAACTCAAGCTAGGACCATAGAAAGAGCTGGATTTGAGCGAGAGAACGCCACTAGAGTGGATTTCCATCAATTTTGAGTGGATTGCATAAAGATTAAAGGGGTTACAATGTTTTTCTTAAATTTTTATTGCCTTTTATTTTATATTGTTGTGTTCTTCACTTTATGAACAAAATTATTTTGGTCCTTAGGTACGATGAACCCTAGGATTGACTATATGGTTTGATATGGTTATTCAATATATACATGATTTATTGCTCGTTGTAATTCAATTATGCTATTTTAATGTTTAATTGAATTGACATATGCTAGCGTGTTGATTCATGATCGATTTCATACATGTGAGATTGAGAAATCTTTCGTATGATTAGATCAACCATAATTGAAAAGAGTTGCATGCAATCCTAGAGATAAAACGACATAAATCCTCCGAATTAGAGTTAAATCTAATAAGGAAATTCAAGGAACGAATTAACTTGAGAAAGTAGTTAACA
Organism: Flueggea neowawraea; assembly: GCA_948243855.1. Taxonomy (NCBI): domain Eukaryota; kingdom Viridiplantae; phylum Streptophyta; class Magnoliopsida; order Malpighiales; family Phyllanthaceae; genus Flueggea; species Flueggea neowawraea. Next base: position 5,788 of record CAODLS010369000.1, read on the forward strand.
TAATTAAGGAATTCCTACGGTCCAATGAACATAAAGAATGGTTGAGTGTTGACATCATTGTTGCTTAGAATGTCCTAGGGGGATTCACTATTTGGCTATTGTCTTTACCATTGACTGTTCACTTAGCTTGTTTGTTGCTCGTCGTGTTTTTTGTGCTTCATTTTTAATTACTATTTATTTTTATTATCTGCAATCATTTCAATTTGTTGGATAGATAATAGAAAAAAGGTAATTATTAGTACTCGTAATCTCTGTAGAATACGACACTCGGTATTTCGATTCCTATACTATAGTCTCAATAGGTGCACTTTCGACATGACCACGGTTCATGAATGGGTGGTTTAGATTCAAAGAACTTGTGAACCAGAACCAAACCACCAAGAGATGGTTTTGGGGGTTTAGATCTGGTTCTGGTTTGATCCAGTTCGATTGGCAAGTTAGGACGGCTCGATTGGTGATTCCGATTCGGTCCGGTTCAAATCAATTTTTTTTTATAAATATTGTTAAAACCACTGGTTCTAGTTAAAATTTCTTGTTTGGGAGGGTTAAAATCACTAGTTTAGGAAGTTAATATCTGGTTAAGGAAGGTTGAACTGCTGGTTTGATTAAAACCGTTAGTTTATGAGGGTTAAACTGTCAATTAACAGATGGTTCAACGGTTTGGGACCTGAACTGGACCAAGTTTGAGCGGTGTGGACGATTCCAGTTTGAGCCGGTCCGATTCCAGGCCAACCCGCCGATCCAATTCAGGAATGACCTTGTCTAGTGCACTTGCCTTTTAATCTATTACACTTATTCTTATGCATGTGATGATTCTATTGCGCTACATGAGATTAATAATTTGAATCGTTTTATTTAATGAGTTGGATATTAGTTTACTGTTTTACTAACATGATATCTTCCAAAAATATTTTTTAGAGTAAAAAAAAAGGTTATTTGTACTTTATATGGAAAGTAGAATTTTTTTTTGTTTAGTTGTCAAAAACTTTCCAATTTTTCAGAAAATCAACTTCATATACTTTATGGTCCCTGCATTTTTTTTATAATCTATTTATTTCCTTTGAAATTTATATATTATATTATATCATGTATAATTTTTTGAAATGAAATATATAAATGAATTTTTATATAAGATATTTTTTATTCAAATATACAAACCTGAGTCATAAAAGACAAAAAAATGTTTCTTTTCCTCGATAAATTTGTAAAACTTGTATATATAATTTTCTTTCTATTACATCAATTTTATTGTAAATTAAAAAATGTTTATTCTTTGGTTTTTTATTCACTATTAATTTGGCATATATATATATATATGGTCTCATAATCATGAGGGATATAATCAATAGTTTTGAACAAAATATTCAGGAAGTATATTTTTAAGCTTAACACATGACAATGTCAACCAAACACGGTTATTAATTCCTATACATAATTTCTTAAGAAATTACTTTATGAGAAGTATAAATTCCTTAGGTTGAACCACTAAAACACTATTTAATATTTTTTTAATTCATTTTTTAATAATTTAACTAAATAGTACAACTAATAGACATTCCTATAATGCAGAAGATCAAGTGTAATATCCACGAAACAAATCTTTCTAGTTTTTTTTTTAACTGAAACCAAATCTTTCTAGTTAACTAATGGATCGATGTATTTGAATAATCAAGCATATAATTTAGCATATTGAATAAATTATAATCTGTTTATTGCTAATCGATTCGCTATTACGGTTGAATATCTTTAATGAACTCCTTTTAACCTAAGTTTGGTCTATAACCAAACCAAAAATTAGACGCATTAATCAAGATGAGTCAAAACATTCAATAAAATCAGAGATAAAACTGGGAATAATTGCATCCTAAATAAGAAGAAACAGTTTCTTGAAGAAACCATTAAAGCATCTTAAGAACCGTTAAAGCATTAATATAGATAACACAACACAAACAATTGAATTGACACTTAACCGAAAGAATGTGTGAAGTGAAAGAAATCTAGCTCTACATTACAATGCTTTGCCGACTAACTGTTTAAAATTGGAACTATCTATCGTAATCCCTCTGTTCGGACATCATGAAGCACTCCACTCGGTTGCTTCATATTTTGACGTCTTTAAACATTCTAGAAACAAAATGTAAATGATGAACCATATGAGGATCATCACGATTTTTGGCTTATTAATTTACAACTGCAAGTCAATTTCAAAAATGTTTGTACATATATAAAAGTTGAATTTGTAAAGAGATTTGTGAATATTCACCTACTAAAAAGACGGCTCATTTAATGTCAGGTTTTTATATTGTTTGGAGTTATCCCTTCTTGATTGTATTTTTTACTGCCTTAGCAACTGATTTAAGCTAATGCAATACATATTTTGAAGTGAAAAAAAAAATATATGCCAGTGTACAAGTACATGCATATATGTGTGACGCAACAAAAACAAGAATTATCATGATTGAGCTAGTTCATTACTTTAATTGCATTGAAAATTGGAGCTCGAAAAGCCTAAAAATAAAAAAAAACTTAGAAAACAAAACTAAATTTACCAAAAGTCTTGTAATTTAGGGTTTAGTACTAAAAGGAATAAAAGGTTAAATAAATTATACAAATTAAACTATGCTCCTACTTCCCCAACGGCTCATCCTGCCCCATATATGCTTAACCACGTTAGTACAAATATTATCTTTTTCTCTACGTAGCAAACGTTTTCTTCAAACTGTTTAAATATGAAAAGCGTAGAGAAAAAAAAAAAGGAGGCAAATTCGTCACTTTTTGATTACTTTGGAATCTCTACTACTAGATCCGGAAAGTGGCATTTTAAAGGCTACTTATCGCAAAAAAAAAAAAGAACGTAGAACCACTAGATCAGCTAATTAGTACAATATTTGATATATTAATTTAGGCTAACTAATCGTGTAACCAAAATAAATAAAAAAAAAAAAGAAAAATTAAGTTGAGTCGAGATTGTTTTACTTGTTGGATAAGTGTTACACGTATAATAGAAGAGAAGAATAATCACTTTCAAGAATAGCATGACTAATTTAGGTTGAAAAAACAGATTTATAGATTTTTTTAAATAAGTAATAAATTTATAGAATTAAATCTAATTAAAAAATTATTTATAAAAAAATCTAGTAAGAAATATAGTCGAAACTTTGATTTGCATATAGTTATTATAGATATTATAATTATTTTGTTTTTTTCCAAAAGAATGAACTCTGTATTTCAAAATTGATCAAACATCTTCAACTATTTGAGTTAACTCAATCGATCACTAAAATATCGTTAATTACTCATAAACTAGGTGAATATTAGAAATAATGCATATGCTATTCCTTTTTTTCTTGATCTCATATTTGCATATGTTATTCATATGCTATTCTTATCTATGTATATGTCATGTTTAGAATTGATGGTGTTTGTATTTTGTCATTTTAAAGTGTAGATAGTAAATCCGGTGGATTGAATAGATTACATAGTAAAAAAATAAAGAGAGCGGCATATTTTTTAAAAATTAAAATATGTTGAACATCTTATATGATAATCAGAATATTTATAACAAATGCCTCGATGATGTATATTTCTATCTAAATATGCCATGCATCTGTCTTCACAGCTCGTTTTACACACCAAAGTGGCCAACAACATTTCTGTTCACAACTATTTGATTTTGGTCCTCTTGAAAAAAAAAAAAGAAAAGCATTATAGTAAAAAGAGGAAAAGAATCACAAATTCAGCATTGATTAGTCTTTTGATTTCATATGTACGTCTCATCTGCAAATTAAACTCGTAAATGATAAACCTTTTGATTCCACGCTAGCTAATCCTTAAATTAATTGTTTAATGTTCGTTAATTGACTATACATTATAAAAATGATTTTGGATGCCCTGTGTTTGTTTCCGAAAGAGATCATTTCATTGCAATTTGTGGAGGAATTTCCTACTAATCTTTGTATCGACAGTTTATATATGATTATAATTCCACGACGTTTAGGCATTGACTTGGTTCAGTATTTTGACGTTAAAGTTGTTTGAATCATTTAATTATACAAACGAAAAGATTAAAGATACAAAAAACAGTTTAAATACTGAAATAACTGAAGTTTGAGATATTAAAACCCGAAAAATAATTGGTAGAATGTTTTATATTAATTTGAATTTTTTATGTGAGAACTTCAATTTATTCGTAAATACGAATTGTGACCAAAAGATCGTGTGACAGAATCCCACATTAAATAGGTGAAGAGTAGGTTTTAAACTTATAAACATGAGTATTATACAATTTAATAAGTTGATAAAGTGGTATTAGAATTAACTCAACCTAATTTGACTCTTAATAAATCACGAGTAGGCCTAATAGTCAGCCACGACGAGGTGGGGAAAAATGTGGACTCATAAACATGGGTATTACACACTCTACTTCTAATTATTAAAAAAAAGAATAGTTTTTAATTCTGGATACTAAACCCCAGCTGTGGCGAAGGTAGAACTAAATTCAAACTTAATAAGCAAGTGAGGGTCCAGTCCAACGGCTACTTCCCATTATTCGATTCATATAATATCTCCAGAAAATACGACCGACCATTCTCATTTTACAGCTTGGCTACAAGAGGCTCTCCACCACCAAACTGACCATCTCCTGCACTTCATCACCTTTTCTAAATCCTTAAAACCTCCCTCAATTAACCATGACTCAACCTTTAATGAACAATCCAACCCTATCAAACCCTTTCTTGCTTCCAAAAAGTTCACTCTCCTTTCACTCCACCTAACCCAAAAAACCAACAAAATGCACAAAAACAGACTACCCATTTTCAACAAGGTCTCAAACAACCTTCTCAAAGCTCCCATTTTGTTCATTGCCAAAATGAAGAAACCCGTCATTCCTAAGCTCATTTTTCTCAAGAGAACAAGACAATTCAAGAGGTTTAAGGTTTACAAACACAAGAACAATTATGGGTTGTTTGAGGAATTTGAGTTTTCTCGTTCAAGCACTCCACTTATTGGCTACACGAAGCCCAAGTACTTGAAGAATGAAAGTTCATCATTGTTGTTTATGTGTGCATGTTTAGGTGGCTTCAAGGCTGAAAGAGGAAAAGACGTAAATCGCAGGCTGTCACTTGAACCTGCTCTGCCTTCTGCCATTGGTGGAGATTTGGAGCCGTTGGATTTGGCGGCTCATGATGAAGATTCAGTTGATCAGAGGGCTGAAAGGTTCATCGAATGGTTTTATCAAGAAATGAGATTGCAGAGACAAGAATCAATTTAGCTAAATGTCGTGTGTTAATTTTTTTTCCCTGTTTCAATTATTGTTTATTGAATTCTTTCCTTCCCACTTGGTGTTTTTAAAAATTGTGGGTGCTATCAATTCGTTTTACCCACTTCATTTTGCATTTTTTTTGGCTAAATTTGTTATACATATTTTTTCTTTATTTTTTAGTTGATGTAATTTATAAAGTTTATAATTTTTTTTGTTTCTTGACACCTGAAACATCAAAGTTTGAATTACAAAGCACTGTTGTCATGTGTCTGCAGAATACTGTTGTCAAGTCTGTGTTTTTGGTTGTAATTGTTGGAATTACAAATTGAAACATTTCAATGGATGACTAGTCATTTCAATTTAAATGGTCCTAACAGATTTAATTTAATCTGAGTTCTATGCTAGCTTTGCAAACCTAAATTGACAGAAAAGAAGGTTGTAATGCAAAATGGTACATTAAATCTTGACAAACCTGTGTGAGGTTACCTAAACAATGAGACGTAATGATAGCCTACATTGTACTTATGGGTTACTTCAATATATTTTTTCTACTGATATACAGAATTTGTTTATTTCAAAGGTTGTTAATTTGTTTGATTACATCTAATATCATTTTTTTACAGCATATATATAATACATTTTCAACACATGTATTCTAGCACTTATTATGTTTTGACACATCATGTCTTTAAATCTAAAAATTGCATGGATGCATTGCTCTTTAATACAGAGGCCATCATACCTTGCTGCAAAATATATTCTACCAACCATATAGATGACAAGTTATGTCTTTAATACAAATGTTGCATGACATGCATTAGTTAGTGTTTGCCGCCAAATATTTGTGATTTGGGCCATTTGTGCCGGGTCGAGTAATAGTTTGGGTCCATTATGACAACAGGCCGAGTCAATACCCATTAAATTGTGGTAATTAGCAGGACTTTAATTAGCAGGACTTTAAATATTTATTCTCTATGAAAAAGGTTCGCATATTTCAGATATATATTTCCATTTTTCTTCTCTATGCATCTTAGTTTTTGAATTCACGGCATAATTTTTCAAATCATATAGCGTCTCGTTGATACGTTGTTGATTTATTGTTGATATTTATATGTTGTTGATTTGTTGTTGATGTTTTTTATATTTGTAAACTCAAAGCGTCTTGTTTAGATGTGAGTGATATCTTTTTTTATATGTTGTTTAATGTCAAAAAAATATATAAAAAAAATATAAACAATATATAAACAATATATCAACAGCAAATCAACAACATATAAATTACAGATTTATTTATATATTATTTTCAACATATAAACGAGATATCAATAATTTATAAACAACATTCAAATAATATATGAACATGAAACAAAATATAAATAACATATAAATAAGTTTTAAATAAGTCTGTAAAATAAACATATTATAAATAAATTCTAAACAAGTTTTAAACAAAATATAAACAAGTCTGTGAATCTGTAATATTGATTAGTGAATAGCACGTTCAAAATTTAGAAAATGCGCTTGAATATGAAATTAATAATTTTAGACTCCGTCAATATGTAATTGGCCCCATTAAATTCTGCAAAGAGTCCAGTTCAATAAAATAAACTTTCCCCTGCACACTAATATGACTATTGTGGTTTCTTGCAAAATAGGAAATATTTTTTTTTGCCAGCAAAATAGGCCATATGAGATAATCTAAATAGGGAGATTCACTAGATAATTTTAGTCTTGTTATGATCATGTCAGTTACGATAGATATTTTTGTTAAAGGCTATCCGGAGATTATCAAGATTTTCTCAATTACCTCTAAGATGGCAAAAATTGAGTTCTAGGTAGGAAGTTCATCTGCAATAACAAACCATCAACAGAAGATGCATCTTTTTAGTAGAGAAGCACGCCTATACAAATACAAGAGACATCAAATCAAAAAACCTTTTACATTACATTACACTACATAATGTAATCTATCCCACCTAGTCCTTAGCTTTTAGTTTTTTTTCCAATCTTTCAATTTTCATTTCAGTTTTTTGTACTCGAACTTTAATTTCAATAAAATCATCGTTGTCTTTTTCAAATTGCCAATAAGGAGCAAAAACCCATTCACAGTGAGTTTAGTCCCTTTTCTCACTTAAGCTGTTTGAACGAAGTTAAATCTATTTCAGTATATTGAAAAATGTAAGTTTTTTGGCACGCTAAAATACAACATTGTCTTTCTATGAAAATTCCAAAATTTCAGAAAACAATGAGGTTGTTGAATTTCTCTTTTTTTTTT
>CAODLS010369066.1:0-13255 GCA_948243855.1 Flueggea neowawraea
GTAGAGAGGGTTGAGTGAGCGAAGACTGTGAGGACTAGGAGAGAGCCATTTCAGGGGTTATCTCTTGGAAGTTGCGAGGAGGTGAAATGACCGGAATGGACCTGGAGAGGATGTGATTGTCCGTGAAGAGTAGCAGGATCGAGTAGTGGGTAAGACTCGGCAGGCCGTCCAATAAGTACCGTCGATTTTATTTGATCCAATAGATTGAATTTTTAGTACAACCTTACAATATTATTTTAGTATTTCATCAAAATTGATTTTTTTGTTAGAATTTGATTGAAGAAGTTCTATTTGCTCAAAATATTTTTTTTGTCCACTACTATTTATATGATGTACTAAATTGAATTTTTATACGTAAAAATTTAGAAGTATAAAATCAAAAACAAAACCTGGCAAAAATAGAAACTATGAATACAAATCTTTTATGTGTATTAAGAATCATTATTATTTTGACACAAGAAAGAGGTTGATATGCAATTGGTTAATAGGAAGAAGAAAGAGAGAAAAATTATGGGAAGAGCTATTACCCTTTTACACTACATCATTTATTTCCTTTCAACGGTAAAAATTAACTTAAAATTAATCTAACGATTCTAAAAATATCAACACATTAAAAAATATATGTACAATATAATTATTTTTTAATATTTTAACACTTATGTAACCGTTGAATTAATTTAAATTAATTTTAACTATTGAAAGAATGTAAAATATATAAGTATAAAATGATACAAATAAATCACCTGCTAGGTGGACCCTTTATCTCTCTTTCACATTTTTTTGTTTTTAACCGTTGATTTATTTTGTTTTTAATCATTTTATTTTGTTATTTTAAGTATTTATTTGTATCATTTAATTATTTAATTTTTTATTTTTATTATCTAAATAATTAATAAATTCTAAAAATATATTCAAATGTTTTTTTTTTTAATTTTGAATATTTAATTATTTATATTTTAATTAATTTATGTAATTTATTCAAAATAATTTAAATTCTTATTTTAAATTTTTGAATAAATAATTTATCTAAAATAATTTAAAATATAATTTTAAAAATTTAATCGACACTAATTTATAAAAAATATTATTTTATATATATATATATATTTATAGAAAATATTATTTTATATAAATATAAAATAGTATGTTTAATATATATATTTATTGTAAATTATACATTATAAATAAATTAAATTAAGAGATAAGTGAATGTGGCCTACGCCTTCCGCGCGATAGATGGAATCACCTGTCGGGTGGACCACTTTATCTCTCTTTCACATTTTTTTTTGTTTTTTTATTTTTAATCATTTTATTTTGTTATTTTAAGTATTTATTTGTATCATTTAATTATTTAATTTTTTATTTTTATTATCTAAATAATTAATAAATTCTAAAAAATATATTCAAATATTTTTTTTAAAATTTAGAATATTTAATTATTTATATTTTAATTAATTTATGTAATTTATTCAAAATAATTTAAATTCTTATTTTAAAATTTTGAATAAATAATTTATCTAAAATAATTTAAAATATAATTTTAAAAATTTAATCGACACTAATTTATAAAAAATATTATTATATGTATATTTATAAAAAAATATTTTTTTATATAAATATAAAGTAGTATGTTTAATATATATATTTATTGTAAATTATATATTATAAATAAATTAAATAAGAAAATAAGTAAATATGAATTTTAATAAAAAAATAAAAAAATATTAATATAATATAGATATAATGATTGGAGATGCTTGAGAAATATAGTAACAGCTTTGCTAGAAGAAGAGTAACAGTAAACCTCGTGCTTGCACTGAACAGACATCTTTACAAAGAACAGCAGCACTGGAGGCATCAAACCAAGTGACCCTTTGGCAATTTAAAATTACTTTTCTTTCTTTTTTTCTTTCTTTACTTGAATTTGTTAGAATTAATTAATAAAAAAGGAAACAATTAGAAACTTTGGTGAAAATTGGGCTGTAATGAATGTGGTTGTTGGTAGAAGGTGAACAACCTGATGTGATAACCTACTGTTTAATAGAATATGTTTTTCAGATTTTGGAAGATTAGTGTCGACTTTTTTTTGTTTTTAATTGGAATGTTAATTCATTAATGTAAATCCTGAATACAAAGAGTCTTAAGACAATGGATTGAACAACAACCAATCCATCGGCCAGGCAGGGTTACAAGCTTGTTTAGCTAGCAAATCCGCAACAGCATTAGCAGATTTTTTAGCACAACACAAGGTGACATTAGAGGAAATGCCTAGAAGTTCCCTAATATCTAGAACAATAGGCTTAATATCCCAGGAACAAGCTGCATGGACTTAACAGCTTGAAATAAACAAAAGGCATCAAAATAAATATGAACCTGTTGAGAGGCAACAAAATGGGAGGCAAGCTGAGTAGCCAAACGAAGAGCAAAAGCCTCAGCCACCAGGGATGAGCTGCAATAGACTTGCTGCATAACACCATCAATAATCCTACCCGTGTGATCTCTAGCAACAGTCGAGATGCCAGCTGGTTTGTTCCGAGCAATTCATGAAGCATCACAATTAATAGCAACCGAGCCCTCAGATGGTTTAATCCAAGTTCGAGATCTAGATTGAGATGCAGATGCCTGTGAAATGGTTGCTGGTTGTGGCACAGGAGAGCAGGAATTGGCTTCTGTCACCATAACAGTAGCTCTTTGTACAGTGCCAATGGCACAGGTTTAACATAATTGAAATGGAACTCATTTCTAGACTTCCAAATCTGCCAACACAAATCGACAAATCGACAACAAGATTGAGATACATGGGATTATCACCAGTAGTGCACGAGCTAGAGATATCAACCCACCAACTATTAAAAGTTGTAAAGCCGTGTCGATCACTCCTGTAATTCAAAGCACAGGCAAGCCAAGTCCCTCGCACATGAGGACAATGAAATAACATATGCTCAAGTGACTCACAATCCATAAGGCAAAGATCACATATAGGGGAATCAACACATTTAGAGTGCCAGAGTTTAAGTATAGCAGGCAAACCGTTATGCAAGCATCGCCATAAGAAGTGCTTCAATTTAGGGGCTACCTGCAATTTCCTAGAGCCTTCCAATTAACAAGTGTACTGGAGGAAGAGGTCGCATCATTTTCAGCCATCGTTCTAGAGGACGCTATTGAATAATAAAAAGATTTAAACTTGTATTCCCCATCCTTAGAAAAATGCCAAACAATAGAATCTCTTTGGCCTGTGGCAGAGAGCGGAATATATTGATACTTTGGGCTTCCTCTGAATTAAACAACTCCGATAGAAGAGAAGCATTCCAAGTGGCCCCATTTGGTGAGATAAGTTTTTTGACAAGGAAATCAATAGTGCTTGCCGGAGGGGTTGACAATGGACGAAAATTAGGCATATCTGGGATTCATCCATCTGCCCAAACCATAGTTGACTGATCATTCCCAATATTATGTCGGATTCCATTTTGAAGAACTTCACGCCCCTTGACTAGACTGTGCCAAGCCCAAGAACAATGCCGATGTCTCTTTGTTGTCAAGAAAATATCATGAGGAAAGTACTTTCCTCTCATAACTTGTGCCCACAAAGAATTAGGTTCCTTTAGCAACCGCCATGCTTGCTTTGCTAGTAAGGCTTCGTTCTGCAATTGACATTTTTTTAAACCCATTCCACCTGCACTTTTAGGGAGAAAATAAATGCCTTTTAATCCAGTGTTTTTTGGTTGAATCAATAGATTGTCCCCACCAAAATTTAGTAATTTTAGTATCCACCCAATCACAAATAGTTTTAGGCATGGCAAAGCATGACATAATATAAGACGGAACAACAGTAAGAACCAATTTAATGAGGATCTCCCGGCCCGCTTGAGAAAGAAATTTCTACCTCCAAAATTGTACTCTTTTGTGTATTTTGCTTTTGAGGAATTCTAGTGCATTCATCTCACCTCTACCCCAAATGGAAGGTAAACCAAGATACATGTCAGTAGAATTTGCCTCATGTGTTCCCATCACCTCACACACTTGAGATTTAACATTCTCTGGAGTTTGTTTGGAGAAAGAAATAGAGGACTTGTCAAAATTGATCTTTTATCCAGACAACATACAATATTCCTCCAAGATAGCCTTCCAAGATGAATCCTCCTGAACAGTTGCCTTACCAAATAGAAGTGTGTCATCAGCAAAAAGGAGATGCGATAATGTCGGACAATCAGGAGACATCCTTAAGCTTTTAATATGTTGAGAATCCATGGCATGGAATATAGAATTAGACAAGGCTTTCGTGAGTAAGATAAAGAGATCAGGCGACAGTGGATCACCTTGTCTAATCCCTCTGGTGGGTTGAAAACTCCGGGAAGATTGGCCATTAATAAGTACAGAGTTGGAGACAGTTGCAATTAGTATGCATATCCAGTCAATCCAAACCTAAGCAAAACCAAACATTCTCAAAGTGTTTAAAAGGAAAGGCCTTTCAACTATGTCATAGGCCTTCATTAAGTCTAGCTCAATAGCCATGAAGTGAGATTTAATTTTCTTCTTTTGAGACAGATAGTGGAAGACCTCGTGAGCGATCATGACATTATCCTGAATAAATCGGCCTGGCACAAAATCATTCTGTAAAGGAGAGACAAGCTGAGGCAACCACTTTTTTAGCGTAGTAGAGATAATTTTTGCAATGACTTTCACCTTGAAATTACACAAGGAGATAGGCCTGTATTGGGTGATACTGTCAGGGTGGAGGACCTTGGGGACTAAAGCAATGTGATTCATATTCCAGTCTGGAGGGAGGGCAGCTGAGTTAAAGAATTCTTGGACTGCTAAAGTCAAATCATGCCCAATTAAATGCCACTGCTTCTGATAGAACCTACCAGAAAAACCATCTGGGCCCGGTGCCTTATCTCCTCCCATAGAAAAGACAGTCGCTTTGACTTCATCCATCAAGAACGGTTTGCATAGATCACCATTCATATCATCTGTAACCACCCGTGTAGGTTCAGAATCACCCAACAAAGAGGATTTGAAAAGCTGGTCATAGAAATCAATAATATGTTTTCGTAATGGCCCTTCCTCACTAATCCAATTTCCTTCTGTATCCTTTAATTTTATGATGGAATCGTAGCTCTTGCGCTGAACTGTAGTTAAGTGGAAAAACTTAGTGTTTCTGTCTGCATGGTTAAGCCAGTTGATTCGACTCCGTTGAGACCAATACTTCTCTCCATTACTCCACTCTCTGTCAAGTTGAGCAAGTAAATCTTTTTCAAGATGTTTTTCAGCTTCACTTACAACTCTCCCCTGAAGTTGATCCAACCTGTTCTTAAGAATACTGATTTTTTTTTAGACAATTTCCCCTTCCATGTTTCGACCAATCTAATAAACCCCCAGCCACATCTCTGAGTTTCCCTGTAAATCTAACCATTGCATCTCCTTCTTTTTGTTTCCAGTGTCTAACCATCACCTCACTAAACCCTTCCATCAATTCCCATTTTTACTCATACCTGAATCTATGCCTCCTTGGTCGTTTGTCCCCCTCCAAGTGCACTATCAAAGGCCGGTGATCCGACCCAATGAAAGGACCATGTTCAATCAGTGCATGTTGGAACTTAAGCCTCCAGTCTATATTAGCCACCGCCCCGATCAAGCCTTTCTAAAATGGTATCCTCCCAAACCTGTTATTAGTCCAAGTATAGTTTCCGCCTTTGAATCCCAAGTCTAATAAATTCCAGCGCTCCATAAATTTGGCTAGAGGGGAATTGAAATTTATAGTAGAACTACCCCCATTAATTCTATAGAGTGAAGCACTTCATTAAGGTCACCCACACACAACCAAGCACCGGGCTCATCTGCCCTACAACATCCATGCCATGCCACATATTCGGCATACGTGTTCTGTCAGGCTCACCATAGACAAAGGAAACAAAGTAAGAGAAATCAAAAACTACCTCAACATGAGTGTAATTCTTTGTTGCCTGAACAATGCGCAAATTGAGAGATTCATTCCACCACAGGGCCATGCCACCAGAGAGCCCTTGTGGATCAACATAGAAACTGTTAGTGAAATGATTGTGTCGTCGTAGCCGTTCCATAAAGGTTTGGGATTGTTTTGTCTTCATCAAAAAACACAGGTTGGACGATGAATGGCAATCAGATCTTTAAGGGCCCGAATTGTTGGGGGTCTCCCACAACCTTGACAATTCCAAACCAGAAGCTTCATGACAGTCAATAACAGGGGTAACAAAAGAGGTCTGACAATGGAAGTTCTGGAAAAGAGTGAAAGAGGAAGGTGAGAATGAAGGTGAGGTAGAGAAACAACCAAAACCCAGAACCCAATTTGAAGTAGAGAAACCGTGAGAAATGAAAGGAGAAGAGCTTCAGGTGTTGGCGTTGGGTGGAAGTGGAGACGGTTAGTATGAGAATTAGAGGTAGCAGGGAAATGAGGAAGAGGGGAAAGAACAACAATAAACAAGTTGACTAAAGACAGAGATTTTGGGCTTAAGTAAGCATGTGGAGTACACAGACATTTAATCGAACACATGGAGAGCCAAAGTGGAGAGGAGAAAGGGAGAGAGAACAACGGAAGGAGACAACTCAGAAAAGAAAGGAGAGATAGACAACAAAGCAAGACAAAATAAGAGAGAATCAGTGATAAAAACAAGAAACCCACAAAGGGAAAGAAGCTCCACTGGACGGGAGATTCATGGCCGCAGCTTGTAACATCACCTAGATTAATGTTGACTTTTCAGTTCAAAAAATAAAGATTCATGTTGACTTGATAAACATGTCGGAGCGTTATCTAATCTATTCAGACACCTGTGCAAAGCAGTTTTACGATACTCCTGTGCAAAGCATAATTTACATCGTTATTTTACTATTTCCCTCCCATTCGTCAAATAATACAAAAAATTTCCCGTAAAAATAATACTCCCTCCTTTTCAAAATAAGTATTTTTTAAAGTTATTTCACATATATTAAAAAAATAATTAAATTATATTAAATATATTACTATTTTACTATATTATTTCTATTAATAACTCATTAAAAATATAAATTATATAGCATAAATCATTAACTACAAGGATATATCTAAAAAATTATGTCTAAAATTATCTTGATTTTATAAAATATCATTTATTTTAATAAAAAATAATTTTGCTGAGTGCAAAAAAATATAAGAATAACTTCGAAATTTAGCTATCAATATTTTTAAATTCCTTATTTGCAGTTATTGAATTTAGCTTGCAAACCTATTTTGGTTTGGATTTTTATTGCAAAAAAATTACTCCCTCCTTTCCTCAAAAAATATTTGTTTAAGGTTTTAACATGCATATTAAGAAAATAATTAAACTACATTAATTATAGTGATAATTTATTATATTATTTTTATTTATTCTAGTAGAGGTAATTGAGATGTAGTTGTTCAAAGTAAATAATAGGAAAGTAAATATGAAAGAAAATAATAAAAACTTCTTAATTTTATAAAATGTCACTTATTTTCGTAAAGAGGAATTTACTTAGGACACTTTCCTCTAACATTCTCAAGAACACTCTTTTTTATTGGTTACTCAGTCTTTTACTATTTAATTTGTCTTTCCTTTTCTCTCTCTCATTTAATACTCTCACCTTTATTAGCATTTTTTTTACCTTTTATAATTTAATGTATTTTCTCTCTAATTTTTTGATGTAATATTTTTTTAATATCTTACTTTTATATTCTACAAAGGAACTTCTTCTTCTAAATTTTTTTAATTATTTACGATAAATTAACATCAAAACATTTTTTTCATTTGCTATAAAACTTGAATTGTTTTTTCATAAGATTGTTCGTGAAATGTATACAAAATAATTCAATTTGGGTTTTTTTTTATGATTAGTTGATTTTTTGTTTCTTTTATATAACAAATTCTTCATTGAATTTACGATTTTTTAGTTCTTATACAAGTGATTATTAGTTTGGCACATATTAGTTGAGGATACAAAAAGCAACAAATTAAGAATTTGAAACAAAAAATCAATTAATTATAGTAATGTTAATCATTATAAAATTATTAAACTAATTAAATTTTTTGTTGCTTTAATATGAAAAAATCTTAATTAAATTTACAATTTTTTTGTTATATAAGTGATTATTAGTATTTGCACATATTAGTTGTGGATAAAAAAATAATAAATTAATAATTTGAAAAAAAATCAATTAATTATCGTAATTTCAATCATTATAGTTGTTAAACTAACCAAAAAACAATTCTTTGTTAACTATAAAAGAAAACCCAAATTGAATTATTTCGTATACTTTTCATCAAAAATCTTATAAAAAAAATCAAATTCTATAACAAATGAAAAAAAAATTGATGTTAATTTTTTGTAAATAATAAAAAATTCTAAAAGAAGAAGTTAATTTGTAGAATATAAAAGTAAAATATTAAAAACATATTACATCACCAAGCTAGAGAGAGAAATTATTAATTACAATAAAAATAATAATGGAGAGAGAGTATTAAAAAAGAGAGAGAAAATGAAAGACAAATTAAATAGTGAAAGAGTGAGTAACCAATAAAGAAGAGAGTGTGCTTAGAGAGTGTTAGCATTCCTATTTGAGAGGGAGTATTTAGGTAAGGATTTTTATTGGAGAAGAGGGGAAAAAACATGCATGCGTTTGTCGGGAGTCGAACCGGGTTTATTGCTTGGCCTACTACAAACGCTTGTAGATTTTCTGTTTTAAATATGTTTTTAGATGTTTTAACTCAGCTTATCCCCTTGCGGGAATTGTTCTTCTCTTGTTCTCCAAAATGAAAAAGAAAAAAGGTGGCATGCCCAAAATCCTAATAATTAATGTAAGAAATCAGAAATGGTGGCAAAGGCAGAACATTCAATCGGTTGCACTGGACTGGGGGAGACCACGGACGTGCATGCACGTATATACAAGAACATCCTATTCCATCAAGCATGCATGCGTTGCGTTGGCTATGTGATGCGGTCCAAGAGATGCCGTGTGGTGTGAATTCTTGGAGAAATTCGATAAATTGAAGCAATGACAATTTCAACCACTTTTCAACACTAGTGACATAGTTGATACTATAGTTCAATGAAAAACGGCTCAAGGATCAATACTCCTCACCTATATATGTCGGTTTTCGCCCAAATTCTATCGTTTAGCTCTCCAAAATTTAGTAGAAGTTTCCGTTTTTAGTGGCGTTTTGCTTATTTTTTTTGTCTATCTTATCTTATGATTGAAGGATTTTTAGAATTTTTGACAAATTTTAGGGTTTGACTATATATGATCGCAGAACAGTATTGTAGTTTAGTTTTTGGTTTATTAATAATATTGGTGGTATTTTAGTCCTCTTCCAAATTTCGGCATTCCATCGTGAATCAACGAATTTTGATTCATGTTTCCCTGGTCTTCCATGAATAAGTAGGTTAATAGAAGATTATTTACAATATTCGTGAGCGAATCAACACATTTAATATTTATCCTTATAATCATACACATCGTAATCAATATCGCATGTAATAGTCTATATGGAAGTATATTGATCAGTATCAAATATGTAAAATTCATTTTATTATACAAATGAAACTAATAAAAAAACTAAAAGAATTAATTTACATATATGAACTTGTGAAGAAGGATTCGATTCGGAAAAATTGATTTGGGATGTTAAGTACAAAGTCGTTGCAATAATATATCAGAATATTTTAGGAAAAGACTGGTTGTTAGGAACATACTCTTGTGGCAGACAGTAGTTAAATACTGATTCGGGAAGAGGGCAGTTTTAGAAGAAAATCTGTTTGTCCCGAAAATGGATTGATCCAAACATCATGGAAGGGTTGCTAAAACCATATTTATGGCATTACATGTCTACACCAACGATAATATTATAGAATTACATTTTTTAATGGAGCTAATTTTTTTTTATTTTTTTAAACCCGGTATTCTGGACTGTCCAACGTAGAGCTGAAGGGACTTAACCTGCCCAGACTAATCCGGATTCGAGAGTTTGATAGGCACCTCGAAGGGTGGGATCCCTACCACAAACGTTGCTGCATTATCAGGGCTTGAACTCGAGATCTCTAATGAAGTTGGAACAACTTGTGTCAGTTGATCTGTGTTTGGTAGTTGAATGGAGCTAAATTTATCATTGGTTAATGCCACATTAATTACTAGAATGGAAAATAAATCAGATTGAATAGTTCAAATTGCAACAAGTGTTTAGAAGTTGAACAACTTAAATTATACGAACTATAAAATGGACAGAATTTTTACACTTTCTGGTTCAAATAAAAATTAATATGAGTTATAATTAGATCCTAATCAAAAATAACATTCTTATATAAGTATAATATCAGAATATTAGAATCATAATTCCTCCGCAAAGGACAAATGTTACAGCATCCCATGTTATGTGTAGTGTAATCCATTTCAATGTATGTTTCAAATGCACTGATGATGTATCTGCTAGAGATTTTTTGTGGTAAGGACATGAACATCACTTGCTTAGGCAGCAAGTTGTAGTATTAGGAACCTTAATGAATAACTGGGGTAGGCAATATTCATAATGCCTCCATGCATGCATTCATAAGAATCATAACCCAAGTGGCTAATCACAACCGCTAATTTTAAGAGTTCAAACTGTATATATATTGAACTTAATTTTATGAAGTGAACCAAAGAAAGAAACTTGGTGTTTGTTGATGAATATGCTCTAATAGAGTTGGTAGCTTAGTTCAAGTGGTAAGAGCGGCTCGTCTGATGCTTTGGCGTTCTAGGTTCAAAAGTCATCTGGTTTGCGAGTGTTGGGGTAGATAGGACTAAATCTTCGTCAAAAAAATATGGTCCAAGTATATTCACTATTCATACATATTTATCTCTTAAAAAAACGTGTCAATTTCTTTATTTTTTCACTAAACAATCTGTTTTTGCAATATACTTCTACAATGTGCTTTTATAACTACCAAAAAACAAACACTAATCTCCTAGTCTAGAATTCACCTCGATCTGAGCCATAGATTTTTTTAGGCTCAGTATTGCATCATCAAAGCTTAACTTGGTCAAATGGTTCTCTGAGTTAACCATACTCAGTTATTCTTTCTTTTTTGAGTCTTTCATTATCTCATACAATTAATTATTTTTCATGATCACTTTATCCTTGGAACATATTCCTCACCTTGAAAAATAAAAATTATTATGTGCTTTTTCTTCTTCAATTTGCTTGGAAGGCGTAATAATATGGAATTTCCAGCCTTCATTATCATTATGGCTTCGAATATCCTGAAAAGCATTCCTGGATTAAAACACTGAATGCGACTTGTCGTTGTAGGGTGTGCGCCTTGGACAGAAATCATCTGGGGAAGAATTTGTCCCTAACAATAACTACTAAATTACAATTCTCAGTTTTGTTTTATTGTATTTTCAAAAATAACCTTACAAATCCTGATCATCTACTCATAAAAAACTGACCATTTTACAATTATTTATCTATTAAATTTGACTGTTAAATGCATACATGTAGCATGCTGATATGACACTATTGGTGACATTTAAATTGACGTAGCAATCTGACAAACAAACAATTTCATCCCATAAACAAAATAGGAACTCTTCAGATAAAAAAAAGTACTGTTTTGTATATAATTTTATTTTTTATTATTATTCGTTCACATTCTTAGCACAAAAAGTTTCTTTTGATGAATTTAATTTGATTGATCAATACAAGGCAAGGCATGGATAAAATCAAGTTCAATAAAAGTCCAAAGCATATATTCTTGATAATTGAGGAATTAATTTGATGCTATGTTAGGACATGCACCAAGAGTAGGCAAAAATTTTCCGATATACAAAAAGAGTGGCTTCTAAGTTAATAAAAGCATGGATACCTCAGGAATTATGTTTAGGAAGGTAGAAGATGATGTGTCCAAATCATTAGTGTCAGATTGGAAAGGAGATTGTTGGAGATGAGGAAGTGATATCACAAATTCTTCGCTGTCTATTATTTCTACAACTTGATCAATATGAACACTATTTTGCTTCAAATAAAGATAAATATATTCAATCCTAGTCAAGGTAATATTCCCTTATGTGTAAAGAAGGCTTCTTGCTCCTCTCTAAATATCCTTTCCATGTAATATCCTGTTCTTCTTTCAGGGTAAGTTCTAAGCAGCATTATATTTCTGTACTATTTAGGAACTAAATCCCAAAGAAACTTTAATATCTTCAAATGACCTGAAAAGTGTTCATAGTTTCAAACACTGCTGAAATGTAACAATGTTGTTTTCTGCAATATGCTAAACGATACCAATCTTGTTGAAGATGAACAACATTTCATTGAAAACTGAGTCTTGAAACTTACATAAACATTTCATTTCCTTTTAGTTAACAACTGAAGACGATAAGATTCAAATTTAGGTCGTTTAGCCATAAACTGCTTCATTATTATTTCAGAAATCAATATGAGCCCATTTATATAATCATTTTTGTTATATAAACAACAATTTTACAGTTACAGCACAGAATATTGTAGTAAGTATAACTTTATGAGCATTACAATGCTGTTGCTGTCATGGACATTTCTGCAGTAATGATAAATGTAATTTGGAAAGACAAAGCGTGGCGACTGAAAATTGTATGGCCATGCAAAATACGTAAATATATACAGATTCTAATTCTCCATTCATGCAACATTATTGAGACTAAGCATCTTCTATCCTGATTTTTTCTCTTCTATTATTGTCGTATTATTCTTTCACCTCTAACAATTTCTGATATCCTGTCTATACGCGCTTTCCTCCGCTACTTGCTCTATCAACACATCTCTTTAAATTGCTCTCACCTTCTTCTTCGCATTCCACTTCCAACAACAACATCAACTAGCTCATTTCTGTCCTGGTCGAAGAAAAATTTGAATTCTGTGATCAAAATAGTACTGTTTTTCTTGGAAAACATAATTGAAGAACTCTGCGTAATTTCCTCGAACAATACGGGAAATTCCAAGAAAACTAGGCTGAAAGAGCTAGATAAGGTTATAGTACTTGATTGGAGAATGAATGGCAAAAAGGGTAGCATTGAAATTAACATTCCAGCATTGGCTAGTAAGGCCAAGCTGCAGCACCAGCCTGAAACTGCCAAGAAAGGCGGCGGCATTGATGATCAAGGATTCTCCTGTAAAGCTTGGATTCGGAGTGTATGGAATTTTGCCAGAGAAGACACCAAAAGGGTGATATTTTCTTGCAAAGTTGGCCTAGCTGTTCTGTTGGTTTCTTTGCT
>CAODLS010369104.1:0-10310 GCA_948243855.1 Flueggea neowawraea
AAAAAAATACAAGTGAAAAATTAAGAAATATAAGTAATAATTTAATTGAATTAGACTAAATAAATTAAAAAAATAAACTTTAGTTAAATTAACAAAAATATCACAAACATTTAATTTTGTCTGAGAAAAACATGAATTTTGACTATTATAACAATTCTATCACCAATTAGTTTGGACTTAATTTTTCCATTTAATTAGTTGACATGACAACGTGGCATTTGACATGTAAATATTTTATGATGTGATTTTTATTTATTAAAAAATTAACTAACTTACAAAAGAAACTATTTTTTTATCACGAATTAAATTTTTATGATGTTTCTTGTATTTATTAAAAAATTAACTAACTTACAAGAAAAACTCATTTTTATGGCGTGATTTTTTTATTAGAAAATTAATTAATTTACAAAAAAGCTAATTTTATGACGTATTTTAAAGAATATTATTTAAAAAATATTTATCATTTAAAAATTATTTTTGCTAATCAAAAAAGTTTTTTAAGATTTTTTTTATTTTTCTAGTTTTTTAAAAATAATAAAAAAATTTCTTGAATCAGACAGTCCCAAATTGCATTAACGTCATTTCTACAAATAAGAAAAAATAGATATGAATTTCTAGTTTATAAATACATTGTTATCTTTATAAGAAAAATCATACACAATGTAAAGAAAAAAAATCATATTTAATTACTTTGAGAAGAGAGAAGTAATGTCAATACCTTAAATTAAAAGAAATCATGTTAGTAATGGGAGATAGAGACACTAAAGTGTAAGAAGTGTCATAAAATTTATAATTTTTATCTCTAGTGCATTATTTTTTTTTGGAAAAATTTTGATATATTTATTATTAAAAATTTGAAGGTTTTTAATATTTATAAATACATTCTTATACTTTACTATTTACACGTTTTCGTTTCTTATATTTTTTAAAAATGTCATTTTTAGTTTTGGTTTTTATTTTCATACTAGATTCAATTAATTAATATTATAGATATTGATTAATTAATTATTTATATAGTAAACAATAAATTAAGATGCAATATTGAATTTTTCCATAAAAAATAATTCATCATAAAAATTTAACTTTATTTTTGTAAGTTAGTTAATTTTTTAATAAATAAAAGCCACGCCATAAAATATTTACACGTCAAATGCCACGTGGACTACTACGTCAACGAATTGGATGAAAAACTTAACCACAAATTAACTGATGATACAATTGTTATAATACTCAAAGTTCATGTTTTTTTTAAGCAAAATTAAAAGTTCATAATATTTTTGTTAATTTGACTAAAAATCATGTTTTTTAATTTATTTAGCCATTGAAATATGCTTGAAGTAGATAACACAAGTAACTAAACTTTGAAAATAGAAATAAAAAGGAAAAAAAATTAAAAAACCAGTTGTTGACACTGGTTTAACGGTTTTTAAGTGTGCAGAACTGGAACCAAACCGGTTGTTGGCTATTCTTATTCCAATTTTTAGTGGTTCCAAGCTGACTGGTCTCAATTCCAATTCAATTCGACAGGCCAGTTCAAATTTGGCCATGTCGAAGCATATGTGTCTAGTGTCAATAAGAACTCAAAGACAAATTTTAAATTAGAAACATACGGAGATGAGAATCACAGGAAGGTAGGATCTTTAACTTGAAGTTGAATAATCAACTCATCCCCATCTTTATTTCTTTATAAATAGTAAGTTCCTCACTTCATAGAATGCGTTCAATGTACATATACTACACTGAAACTTTGTTAGAATTATTCTATGCTATTAGGGAATGAATTTTTGTCCTTTGACCTTTTTCGTTTCATAGAAATCGAGCTACTTTTGTGAGGCATCCTCATGCCTTTGCGGTTTATTAGAAGGCTAATGTTATTCTTGATTTGTAGTGAAACGCCCTCGAGAACATCCTCTTATTACCTTGTCGCTCGTGTTACCGCATGTACTAAGTTATGTTCATCTTTACTTTCTGTTTGTAAAAGATAGAAGAGTTTGACACCGTTCCATTTCCCTAAATGACAGCGTTATTCTTATATGCCACATGCAGTCGGTAAGTAGAGCGAGTCTATGGTTCTAATCCCCTTCCGGGAAGCAGTCCAATCTGTACATTATCCGGGCATTAGGAAAGTTTCATTTCCTTCTATGACGGCGTTATTCTTATATGCCCCATATCCATCTCATTAAATGCGGATAAAAATGACAAATACAACTCATTTGATTATCAACTATTAATTGATACTAGACCATGAGAGAAACGAACAAGACAAAAAAAAATTAAAAAAGGAGAAATAGTAAATCAGTATACCAATTAAACCCATAAGATCATAATGGGTGTGAACAGGAGTAAGAGCATGCCCACACCATATGACAAGAAAAGCTAGAACCAGATATTTAAGTTTTTGGTGCATATATCATCGTCGTTAATGCCAACTCACAGGTGTCTTCAATAAAAGCTGTACAAATTTCTGGTTGCATGCTCGGCCAACAAATGCTGGATCCATCATTGGCAAACTAACCGTTTTTCGCTTCTGCTGCTTCAATTTATTGCCGAACGCACCCCTCCTCTACATTTATTTTTAATATCCATATTCATCCTCAACTTCTTATCACGTCTTATTGGTTCTGAATTAGGGAAGTAGTTCAAAAAATTTTGGGGAATCTGATGATTTTTTTATGATTGATGTGGTTTTTGGAGCAGACAATATGGGACCAGTCTCAGCTTTCCACACTTTCTGGCTTGCGATGGTACAACATAGATGCAAGAAGCATAAATATACAAATTTTTTTTGCAAAAAATTGAACTAATATTAGAAGGATAAATAAATTAACAAAGAATAAAATTAGAAATGTAAAACACTTAAATATTTCGCCTTTTTTCGATTTGCAAGATTAATTCATTCTATAGATATATACTCGATAAATTATACAACCTGGTTGAAAAGGGTAGTTTGTAACTACTATAATGCTACACCGCTCTCAACTTTAACCTTCTAAGACATTTTTTAATGATAAAATCGTGAGAATTCAAAAGTTCAAAGCGGACAATACCTTAAATAGATTGAGCCTAGCAATTAAGAGGAGCATAGTCTACAATCTACATGGTGCTAGAAGAAAGACTTGATCCTTTTAGTATAGAGCTGAGATACTTCAAGCCTTTGGCCTTCAATGAGGGGTATTGAAATACTATTAGTCCTACATCGATTAGAAAACGAGGTTAAGGATAGTTTATAAATATTCAGTACTCTCAATCGTAACCCACTGAAGCGTCTTTTAAGGACAAAATTGTGAGAATCTAATAGTTTAAAGCGAACAATACTTTAAATGGACTAGATGTAACGATTAAGAGGAGTATAGTCTTTCCCTGCACAGGAAATATAAAACTCATTTTGAATTCAAAAGAAATTGAATTATTGTTTTTGGATTTATTAGGTTATTTTGATGAAACTCCTCGCTATCTATTTCAATCAATATTATATTATTATCTTGAGGAAAAACTGTAATATTGTAAAATGTTGGATGGATTCCATTGTCACTTTTATTTTTTTCAATGTTTGAGATGTATTACAATTGTGATACCAAATATTACTTAATTTTGATTGTTATATTATTTGTTATGCAACTTTGTCGAGAAAATCAATTGCTAGATATGGTCAATCACATTGTATCAATTGAATTAATAAGATGAGGGCTTTGAGAAAACTTGTTCCCCTTCCTCGGTAGTACAGTGAAAGCACCTCAAGTAGTGGAGATTTTTCCTGTTATACGTTTATTTACTAATTTGTGATTAAACTCAACAAAATCATACCACTTGCTCAATTTATCAAAAAACAATCATACTAATTAACAAAAAAAATGTATAACTAATGAGCATTAGCTTTTCTTTGCAAAAAAAATGAATATATAATTTCCTGATGAGTAGTTTTCTCATAATATTGGATTTTCTATATTAATTGTATTCGTAAATGTAGGCCTCTGTTTACTTAATTTGATACATCTAATTTGATCTATTAATAGCAAACAATAATGGTCTATGTATGCAGGCTGCAGCATGATATAAGAATATTGAAAGATTGTGCCAATTCTTTTTCTTTCTTTCATTTTTTTTATGTTAACTCATTGACTCTTTGAAAAAATCGAATCTCTAATCTTTTGCACCAAAGAGATACTCCATTTTTTATAGTTGTTTTCCATGCATGAGGTTTGAACCCAATTGCATTAGACTACAAATTTATAGGTTGTTTTGGTTGATATATCTTTCAATAATTATTGGTAAAATTTTATGCAATGAGTAATAATAAAGCAGCCACAAAATAAATATTTTATGAGAGACAAAATAATTGTATTACTAACTAAAATGTTGTTGGCACCTCCTTCAACTTCCAAGTCCTATCATATTGATTAGCAATAGAAAATTGTTGATTTATGAATACATGAATGCGGCTGGCAATCAATTGAGAAAGTATAACCATATATTTGGCATGCATCTTCTCAAAGCGAAATTAAAAGAAAATTATATGTTATATAGTCTAAATTAGTTTATCCATTATAAAAGTGTTGATGAAAAAAGATAAGGTTCAGATTTATGGGGTATGAGGGTGGAAGTTGGATGATTGATACATATATCCACCTAGTCATGTCCTATGTTTTGTTACAATCACGAAGTTAATTATTAGCTGCTCAACACCTCCTTAGCCTTCGTTGTTTGTTTCTCTTTTTCTTTCTCATGCAACCTAATATATCTTTCTTTTCTTCGGCGATATATCTGGAACATTTATTAGTTTAACATCTTAGGGCATAAGTCGGTTTTGCCAATCCAAAACAAAAAGGAAAGAAAAAAGTTTGGTTTTGCCAATCAACTACTCCTAGCGTGTACAGGATTTCTGGACCGTCTAAATTTGTGATTGAATGCAAAAGGTTTCGAATATATCTCTATCGTCAATTCTTGTAGTAATTTTGCCTAATATATCTCTATTGTCAACTCTTGTAGTAAAGAAAAATATTCAATTCCGAGTCCATATATAGTGTATTACTGAATCAGTAAAGTCGTGACTAAAAAAATTGATGTCGATGGGATTATACAAATTAACAAAAGTTTGATCCTTGTTAATTTTCTAGTTGATTATGAATAACTATATTTATATAGTCGAATACTACTCGAGTTATTTATAGTATTAAGGAGTTAAAAATTAAAATATCATTTTCAATAAAATTATGTATAAAAAAATAATCTCCACATTGGTTAAATTTATGACTAGTAGTAGTAATTCTCAACTCAAGGCCGGGTCTCCAGGTTAGTTGTGTGATTATGTTAGAAGAAAACAAAATGGGAAGTTGCAACAAATATGTCCGCAAGAGGCAGAATTAAAGTACAATAATTTCATTCTCGCCAGCTTGTGTAATAGATAATTATGTTCATATATATGGGCATGTTTGAATAACACATCAAAGTGTAGCTTGAACCCTAGCACGGTGGAAATAATAAGGTTACTTGAGGTTGTTGGAAAAGCTTTTCAATCTCATTACTCCAAAAACCGTGTTTTGTTGTACGTAATGTCGTTTCTTTCCCATTATTTTGGGCTCTACGAATATAGCTGTTTTTTCATATCAATTAATGAATTTCTAAAATGCAGAAACTATATATACTTTTTTTCTTAAAATGAATACATTCAATTATATACAGATAACGATGCTAAAATATAAATAAAAAAAAAAAGATACCACTGCCACAGGAAAATTAGAGGCACTGTAATCCCATATAAGTAACTGATCAGACGTAAAATCAGATATTCTTTAGTTTGAATTTTTGTAGACTGCTTAATAAAAATTGATAAAAATAATAACGACATTATACAAGTGTAACTATATGTGCTTAACTATTATTACAAAGTTTATTCAAAACAAATAAACACCCTTCTATATATATGTCAAATTAACTAAAGACACATTGTGAGGACTGCACAACCAAATGAGCAATGTTCATGCGTGCAAGAAAGCACATAATGATTACTAAATACTAATCACACCTACCCTCCAAAACCTAAAATTAATATAATCCAAGTTTTGGGTAAACTAAAAATTAAGATTACTCCTCCACTCCGTATGATGCTAACTGCAAAGGTTTCTGATGAAATTCTGAAATTCTTCTTCTTCATCTTTATTTTTTTACAAGTGCATAGGTATATGTATTAAATTTAAAATTCTTATACTGATACATTGTCAGCATGTGACAGCAGCTATAAACAATTCTGCCAAGGACATGACGTGAAGAGTTAATAGTCCATGCATGTATCTCCTCCAAGTGTTGCTATAAATAGAAAGAAGTAAATTCAATTGGAAAGAAATAAAGTGGGTTTTGCAACTTAATTTTGTTCTTGCTCTCACTTCTTCACTGGTATTACATTTGTGTTTGTTTCTAATTAATTGGTACTTACTTCCCAATCCCTCGTTTAGACTTTTTCCCTCTTATTACTACGACAAAATTTAAACAATCTAAAATGTGACTCATATTGAACACAAATAAATTTTTATCGAGTCAAACGAAAAACTGTTCATGAGTACTTTAGCTCATTCACACTTGTACTTTTTCTAGTCAGATTAAATTTTGGGCTTTCTTAATTTCATCGAAACGACCATGAAGACATTAGCCCAGGGCACTGAAATAGCCCACCCAAATTTCTCCTAATCCTAAGGTCAAGTCCAATAGTCTTTTCTTTAACCCAGCCCAAGTCAAACAATCTCGCCTTTATTTGGTCCCCAACTTTGGTTCGTCATTTGGAAGCCACGCCACAACAATTACTTACAGATGGTGACAACACACTCTAATTATTACGTAAGGACAATTTAAACAACTTATATACTCCAAATTTAATTTACGTAAGGACAAATTTGAACAATAATAGACTCATCAACATTCTAAATAAGAGGGCCGTGAACATACTTGTTTCTTCGACTTGTTTCTTCTCTTAATTAACAAGAGATCATATCCACAACTTAGAAATTTAGATAATGTTTATTTCGATTTGTTAGAAATTTGCGAATCATGTATCTTATACTCTTATTAGTACTTCTAATTTTGTGTCAGCTTTCACAACTTGGGATTATTCACCTCTTATTTTTTCTGTGTGCAACTTTAGCTGCAGATTCTTCAGATTGCACATTCATATTTCAAAAGAAAAGAAAAAAAAAAAAGAGATCATATCCAAAACTTGTTTTTATTACTCCCATTAAATTTGTGTTTATATATATATATATGAGTTACTTGGTAGGTCATTGAATGGCAATTTTACGAGCATTAATTTGGAAGGTGAAATTCCTTCACATGCAGCGAAAGAACGAGACAGAAGCAAAGGCAGCGTCACTCTCAAACGACGATTTCTGAAATTCTCCTTCTCCTTAATTAGCTGCAAACATGATGGAGACAATATGCTTCGTTTCAGACCATGTTCGCCAGCCCTAATTCTTGCTGGCCTCATTTCTTTAACATTTATTTATCACAAAGTTTGTCCCTAAAGAAACCTGCCCTTAATTTCCACCTACACCACAGAACATGGACGCCCATTTTTAGGCTACTCGTAACCCACGGTCCCTGAAGTCGTCCCGTAGGACGTCTGCTTAAAGTTTTTATTATTATTTTATTAAAGTTTCTAGTTCCTAATCCTTTAGTTCTTTCATTCGTAACCCAGATGCTACTTTAAAAGTCTTGCGGGACGTCTACTCAGCTTTTCACTAAACACAATTTAATTTAATCCCCCAATTTTTATCTACTACTTCATTTAGTACTTTCTACCCCAAATTTATTAAAATAAAAAGTGCTCATTCAAATAAAAATAATTCATTAAAATAAAAATATTACATTAAAATAAAAAATATATTAAAATAAAGTTCATAATTTTTTTTAAAAAATAATAATACATGAAAATAAAATTAGGTATTATTCTTCACGATTGTTCCATAGATGCTCTACCAAATTCGCTCGGAGACTATAATGTTGCTCACGATCACGAATATCGGTGAACCTCTGGATATACATTGCAAAGTCGGAATGACCTCCCTGTGATGCATTCGTTTGCTGGTCGTCTCCTTCTCCTGCTCAGTTTGTCACGGCGTAGCCTTCGTTTTCAACTATCATGTTGTGTAATATGATACATTATATTTGTATTTCTCGTCATCGAAAGATGAGGAAATATTTGGAACAAAAAATTCTGTGGTTGTTTTGTTTTGGTTGTTTGAAAAATCATTGAAAAAATCGTTGGGATCCATTGAAAAAATATTTGGAGAGAAATTTTAAGAGTTGAGAGAGTTTAAGGGAGAGAAATGAGTGTTTGAAGTGTAGAAATGAGAGAAAAAAATGTGTTTAGGGGGGTATTTATAGGAAAATGGGTAAAACTAACCGTTATGGACCAAAAGGATAATTTTTCAGCCCCCAAAGATACTCCAACGACAATATTACTGTTAGAGTAAATCTGACCGTTGGATCGTTTGATTTTTTTTTTTAAAAAAGAAAATATTTGTGTCATGTAGCCCGTCCTCCTCCGCAAGGGGACACGGTAACGCTTCCCCTTGCTCCGGGCTACGAACAGTAGCCTCGTTTGTAGCCCGGTTACAACCAGTCTTACTCATATTTCTCTCTCCATAATTAATTCTACATCCATGCTAATCACTAATTTGACGGAAAAATGTTCAACCCTCTTTTTTTTTTCAAACATTCTCTTATATTGTCATATGTTTTTGTTAACTGCTTGAGATTATTTTTGTTTGAAATGTAGTGAAATTTTATTCAGGACTCCTTATTTCTCCGAGTCTCTCCAAGTATGTTTAATAGAGATTGAATTCGAGAGGTCTGTATTTAATATGTAAATTATGTGAAAATAAAAAGTGAAAAATGATTACTTCTTTTTTCAAAGAAAGGGTTATTCATGTGTTTAGTCAAATAATTTATTCTATGTCAAGTTTCTTACTCCCCTTTTGATTGTATTTTCATTGTTTTTGTTGTTTTTAGTCAGATAATGTATTCTATTCAGTTAATGAATCTTATATTTTGAAGTGAAGAAGTAATTATACATAAATAATTGTTTTTGCGTTCAGGATATAAAACAAACTGTTTTTGCACCTCTTAGGTAGGTAGGCGCATTGGAAGTCAAGGATTTTGGAGATCATCAAACCCCACGCATGGCCACTGCTGTGCAAAGTCAGAGGCTTATTTTCCTCAAAGCATTGTCCACGAAAATCCAAGACTACCTTCACACATGTTTTATTGCTTTAAATGTTATTTTGTTCACTTCAGGGAAATCTGGTAGAAAAAAGAAAGTGGGGTTTGACCATCCTTTTAAAAAAACTAACAAAAAAAAATGAATATGAGAGACACCGACTAATTAGAGGTGGAGACTGGCGTGGTTCCCGAACCATGTCAAACACAAACGAGTTGTGGTGTTAACAGCTGGAATTAGCGAATGATCCATTAATATTGTTCTGTGCAACGCAAAACAGCGTCCCAGAAAAGGCCAAACATCACACTTTGATATGGTTTAAATTAATTAGCTAGATTCAGCATTAGCACTTATTATATTCCAGTTGTCCGACATTAGCTTTCATCATTTCCAAATCTTGACATGGCATGAAACATATGACTTCATGTTGGCTTTGGTTTTGATTTCTTCCAAGCTCACCAACCCTGCTTTCGTTGTCAAGCGAGTCGCATAGACTTGTCGTAACTTGAAGAATGAAGCTTTCAAATTTAGTAAGCAAAAACTGGAGTCAAAGCCATATCACCTTCCAGAGCCTTGAATTTGATTGGGCTTCTTGTTTAGGCATACAACCGAAACCAAGTTGCTAAGATGCTTGGGTTAGTTATTAGTCAATGTTTCTTGACTTGACATCCAGCTGTTAAAATGAGTGATGGAATGGAACTGAGGCTTAATGGGCCTTGTTAGCTTGACTATTTGTATTATTTTACTGCCCTTTTTTTATACCACCGAAAAATTAGAGAAAATCATATCCAATCTTATGCTGACCTATATTTTAGAAAGAAAATTGGGAAAGTAAAATAATAGAAAGCAAAGCAGGAACCTTTAAATTCTGAATTCAGAAGGAAGTAATAGCGTCCTACCAACTCCAAGTATCCAAATGTTTCCCAGAAATTCCTAGTATTTTTTTGTGGGTCTCAAAACACCTAAGACTTTGCCCCGTCCTGACTGACATTAAGATCCAAGTTTTGGTAAGTAAGATTTGACCAACCAACTCATACCAACCAACCAAAAAATTCCATTAATGTAAGCAGATCAAGAATGATTTCGCTCATAAATAATTCTGATA
>CAODLS010369105.1:0-14558 GCA_948243855.1 Flueggea neowawraea
ATTCTACCTTTCTCTCATGGAGTTTTCTTCCAGGTCTTAACTTCATTCTATGGTATTGGAGTTTGTGGTTAACTGGTTTCCTGGTGAAGAGAACAGATTATGGATTTATGGGTAGTTGCAGCAGCAGCTGGAGCAGGTTATATGGCTAAAGCTAATTACTTGAAGAATTTTCCTTCAAAATTCTCCCTGGAATCACATGCTTTTGAATGTGTTCATGGACAACAGAATTCCTGGAATTTACTACACCAGATTCGACATAAATCCTGTCCTTTGTGGAGATTGGCAGCCCTCAAAGAAAGTTATGGAAAGAGTGAACTTGTTGATAAATCTAATGAATCATTAGCGGAAACTAAACGAAAAGTGAGTACCTTTCAAAGATTAACAACCTGCAGGCAACTGAAAAGGGGTTCCAAAGATTATGTTCATAGAGATTTGTATCCTTACGAGAGCTCTGTCGAGGCTGAAATGCATAGACTGAACACCAGATTTGAAGAATGCGAAAATGAGTTACTTCCATCACCAGGCACAGCTATGGATGTGTCATTGACTGAAGAAAGAACAGAGAT
Organism: Flueggea neowawraea; assembly: GCA_948243855.1. Lineage (NCBI taxonomy): Eukaryota > Viridiplantae > Streptophyta > Magnoliopsida > Malpighiales > Phyllanthaceae > Flueggea > Flueggea neowawraea. The sequence continues at coordinate 567 of CAODLS010369105.1, forward strand.
AGAGACACAGCCATCGTTGCTTACAAGACCGCTGAAGCGAAAAAGTAATAATGCAGAGCAGTCAAGAAGATTGAGCAGGTCTAATAGCAGCACTCTGTCCAGTTCATCACCAGACACACAGGGTACATCTTCACATATCCTGAAAAAACCGGCTTATCGTTACTCTTTCCTGACCTGTTCTTTCGTTGTTTTGTGTTTATGGTCTGCAGGATCCCTCAATGGATTACTTCTGTTCCTTCTTGGAGCTACTGTTGGTGTAATGTATTCTGTCGCTGCTAACAAGAATGAAGTGGATGGTTTGAATGACACATTGAAGCAGAGCATGAAGTTGGTTCAGGATTTACATGACGAACTTGAAATGGGAGATGTTTTGACAGTAACGGAGATTGCTAACGACGATGGGAAGATGCAGGGCTCTGGCCGCGGCCAACAACCTATGTTTCGGACCAAACAAGCAGAGGATAAATCTATAAGCGATAAGAAGCCAGCGAATTCTGAAGCAATGAGGGAAATTGAAGCGGAACTTGAAGCAGAATTAGTGAGGTGAGAACTTAGCTTCAAATCATCAAGATTGGAGGAACATTATGATTCCATTGAGGTAACGTAATTGAATTATACTGTTACTCGTTTTATTATGTAGTTTATTCAGTTGTGTTTCGAATCAGGAGCACGATCAAGAAGAAGAAGAAGAAATGACTGACGAGAAACCAGCCAAGTCATCAGACTCGGACTACGATCTTGATGAAACATACTTTGGAGTCTCACCCAAGGAGCTAAGCTTGCGTCTACACGAGGTAATTCAATCAAGACTGGAAGCTCGTGTCATAGAGCTTGAGGCAGCAGTTGAGAAGAACCAGAGAAGGCTACATGCCCTGGAATCAGCTAGCAATGTTCGAGACCAGGACTTTCCTGATGAAGCAGAAACTTCACCAGACCAGAAAGGTTCAACAGAAATAGTCACATTCAAAAACAGCTATAAAAGGTTCCCATAAAATGAAGCTAATCTGATCGAAACCGGACATGGCAATGAAGAAAGAAATTATCTTTCAGGCAGTTTTTTCTCAGGGCCAAATAACGAAGATGCCAGGTCAATTCTAGAAATCATACAAGTTAATCTCACAAACTAACAGCAAGGAGTTGAGAATCAAACAAGGAAAAGTGATGATGAAGATGATCGTTCAACTTGCACTCCTGAGAGCTGACAATGGACATGGCCCAACGATGTTTCCTGCTCAATGTATATTGCAAGAATGCTAACAATAAAAAGCAACGTTGATGCAGAACCAGAAAAGGACAGAAATCTTGTCAATTCTACTGATTCCAGTATACTGTACAGGAGAAAAATAATTCAATGGAAAATCATCTGAGTAAACTGAAACTCTTTTTTTTCCTCTAAAACAATGATGTCCACGAAATTTGTGGCATGTTTCTGTATGGTTGACAGAAAAGAATAAATACATTAATGGATTGATGCCGCAAACTTTTCCATGTGACAGGGACCTATTCATACAGCATAGAGTGTCAGTTTCCTTGGATGCCCCAATGAAATGAGAGTGGAATGGCTCACCGTAGTTAACCCTGTAAACCATTTGAGATTGAGGTGCCTCAATTTAAGAAATAATGGGAGTTGAGATCATCTTCACTGCAGCAGTAACGACAAGGGAAAGGCCTTCTTGTACCAAAAATAAAACAAGGAGCAGTACAACATCCCACATGCAAAAGCAGTAATTATCAGGACCCAATTAAATGTAGATGGATTATCAAAAACTGAGTCTTCAAAGTTCATTCCAAAAACTCCCGCCACAACAGCAAATATCGTGGCCACAAAAGTTGCCGCAGTAAGAAGCAACTCGAACTGAATCAGTTGATTCTGGATATTCCCCTGATCACATGAGTAGGAAAAGATTGTAGTGCTTAATCTCTATTTTTTAATAAAAAAAACTCATTCTACAAATTAGAAGTGATTAATCAACATACTCACCAGTTTAATGTTGATCAAATCTTCAGTGTCATCAATGTACTCTTTAAGCTGCATCACAAAAAGAAATAATATAAGAATTGCAAGTATCCATGTGATAATCTTATAGCTAAACTGGGAAGATATTTACTTCAAAGCCTTAAACTTTATCTAATTCATGCCATATAGGCTCGCTCAGTACTATAATTTGGCTAAACCAATAAGGTATCCATATCAAAATTAATTCATTGCTGAAGTCCAAAAACCAATCTGACGTGGCTGATTGTTTAGAAATGATGACATTAAACATGCTATATGACAGCAGTTTATATCGCATCAATCTGAAGTGTTATCGGATCGCAACTATTCCCACAAACTTGAGTAAAAAGACTGTGCGGAATGCATCTCTTACCGACAACAACTTGCTGAGTGTATGTTCAATAGCAACAAAATATGCCTCGAGCAGCATTTCAAGTTGGTCAATATTCTCGCCATTGCTTAATGAACTTGTTGAGGTTCCATGTTTGCTTGAACTGACAATACTGCTAAATGCCCTTTGCAATTTCTGTGCTTCATTAATTGAGATGCTACTGGTGAAACAGGTGCAGATTTTGAAGCCATTCTGCTCTCACCAGAGATATTATTTTGCAAATCTAGGTCGCTTATTGCACAACCTTCAGACCTCAGTTTCTTCTCAGTGAGATACATCTCAGCCATATCACCGTCATCATCCATAAGATGTTCTATTTCATCATGGACCTAAAAGTTCATTCCAACAAATGAAGAAACAAATGGCAGCAGACATTAAATTATAAAATGAACCAGAAGGTTCTAAGCAAAATTATTTTACCTTTTGAACACGCTGAGTTAATGCAAGGAGGTGGCCTTTGAGTCTACGGGCACGCTCCAAATTTAGTGTATTAATAGATGATGCCAGTTCGTCCAATGCAGAATGTATCTCCAATTCCAGTTCTTGTACCTACAAAACCGTAACTTCTTGGTAAGGGAGTTTGCTACATTTCCATTTTACAAACAGATAGATTGAGTAGCCCATTGATTTATCATGCAATAAACTCCCTGCACATCCTACATAAGCAGAATCTATGAATAAATAAATATTTGTTACACAACTCTGATGTTTAAATTTTAAGATTTTCCCATAATACAGCAACCTTTTGGCTCAATTAGTTGGGGCAAGGCCACATTCAAACATGGACTTTGAACACTTAAAACTAGGACACTCTAAGTTATGGACAGACTGAAATTGGCAGCTATAAGAACAACTTGTAGCCAGACACGAGCTGAAAGAAATTGGACATGCAAGCTTAGCAAAACTATAAATTGGCTAGTAATGCAGACCATAGAATACCTGAGCATCAAGAGACATGCAAGTTAGTTCCAATGCCAATTCCAAAGCTCTAAATTCAAATGGTAAGTCCTCTGATTCAATCAGAAGAAAAGTAAGCAAGCGTACAGAAAATAGTTTAACAAAATTTAATACATCAAAGAACTCATGACAGCTGAAAAGCGAAGATAAGTAGAACAATGCTATTAAAATTGTTTGTCCTATTCATGAACACAAGTGCACATGTTTGAACCTAGAGAGCATCTCTGAGCAAAAATGTTAAAGAGTAGGGATGCCTCGAAAACCCTATCCCCCAAGACCCTAATCCTTTGGGCTAAATTTTGATCGTCGTCAAGAAGTTCTCCATGAATCTTGCTCAGTTTTTTATATTGTAAGAAACCATGCGAGCCCCACCTCATTGAAAATTATTTAGTTTTATTTTCTTTTTAGTATATGAACTGCCAAACAACCAAATTAAAATCTAGGGCTGCTAAAACAAATATTATAGCAACAATAGATGGCTCACCTGATTGATATCTGTTTGTCTGCAGGCGTTTGCAGAATTCTGACTCATAATGGATAACAGATCCATCCAGGGAATTCATGAGGATAACCTCATCAGCTGTGATTATACATCTAATCTCTTCAAGGCTAACAACAATAGCTTTCTCGCTTCCCAAAATTGTGGAAGGATAAATGAAAAGAGGGTCTAAAAGCCGTAAATCTCTGGAAGGCAAAGAACAATGCCTCATTATTGTTGCTTTATCAAGCTCCAAAGTTTTTGAGTTCCCATCCTGGTCAATCTTTATCCAAGAACGACTTCCATGGCCATGACCTCTCTTTTTAAGGCCAGGAAATCCAAACCCACGAGTTAGTTGTCCTTCTGAATTGCCCCTTTCATTGCTGCGGGATGAGGTAGATTCAGGAAGATCTGGATGCACGCGTGAATTTCGTGATTCTTTCATTGAACTTCAATTTTTATGCTTTTGATTCCAAGTTACAGAATTTCGCCAAGGGGTTATGCATTACAGCACATGAAATGGCTCTGCCAGTATTTGAAGTGTGAGTTCATCACTGACTACATTGAAAATTTTAGCGGCATCCATCAACATTATCCATGTCCTCCATACATATCCTGATCAAAAGCTTAAAAGATATCTATGGCAGCTCGTGATAATACCTCTGCAAATTAATCAGATAACGACACACCACTTTGCTGAAGAACGTATTCGGCTTCAATGAATAAACATAACCAAAAATTCGCTCCTTTTACATTACCTAATCACAGTCAAAAGGAATGATTCAGTCAGTCAATTACTAATGAGTCTTTCAATTAAAAACTGCAAACTTTAGACCCCGCCTCTCACCAATCACACTCAAACCTCTGAAATTTAAACAAACCTTAACATAAACAAGTAAAAACATCAATCTTTTCAAAAAAAAAATCATTTAACTCAATCACTCCCGTCAATAAACACAAAAGAACCCACAATTCCACGCCCAAAACCAATTTCTACCGAACTTATACAGTAAAGGAGAAATCCATGACTCCAATTCCATAAAAAAAAATAGAAAAAGAAAAAAAAATCAAACAAACCAATAAGAACCCATATCGTAGAAACAAAAATTACCTCCAAAAAACCTCCGCCTCGGATTGTGAAATCAAATAACTAAAACAATGAGAAAAGAAGCCGATACGTGTTCTCTATGCCCAGGAAGCAACCTTCTTCAGATGAATAAGAACTGGTTCAGTGGCGTGTTGATGTTGCCACTCGAAAGATGTTTATTTATGTTTTTCCATTTTTATACACTTTTATTATTTGGTTATTAACAAAGTTAATAATAATAATGGACTTATTTGACACATCAATACGTAATATGTCGTGTATAATTATTTTTATTAAAAATATATTTTTTTTAATTTTATATTATATAATTATTATTAATTATTTAAAAAACCTATAAAACATATAGAATCTATAAAATATATTATTTTTACCAATTAAGTCCAGTATTTAAAAGAAGTATTATCGTATGTTGAAATTTGGCCTTCTTTAAAAAAATTGGTTGATTTATGGCTTCATTAATGAACTAGTAGATAAAAACCCTCGTAGGAATCAGAGGCATTGCCCGTCCTTTTCTGGGTATTCTTAAATTAATACTTTAATTTATGTTAATGATCCGACTCGTTTGAAAGAGTACTAACTTTTATATTTAATTTATAATACATTAAAATTTATGTATTTTTAAATAATAAAAATAAAAGACGGTGTAATTTTTTATTTTGTATAAAATAAAGTGAAATTTTAATTTTATTATTTTTTAAAATGTTGTATCTAATTAAAAAGAAATAAAGTAAAAGTAATAATGTCATTTTACTTAATAAAATATCTAAAAAAATATAATGTACTATATTATTGTATAGTTAATAAATAAATATATTGTGTATTTTTTATACTATATGTTCTTAATATATTATATATTTTCCGATGCCAAACGAGCCCAATAATTGTCAGTCTTATCCAATACTCCAATATAAAACTACACTTCATTTATCAATTTTAATGTAGTTGGCTTTTGCTGCCAGGCAATTTAAGAATTACACTTCTTTTGTGCCACTCAGTAATTGCAAAAAAGTAGCTTTGTTGAAGATGGATGACATTTATTGTTGCCTAGATATAACAATAAATCTAACAATTTGGAAATCGTCCCAAGTTTTAGAGTTTCCAAATTCTCAGGATTAGAGTCTCCAAGACTTGAGCCCCAAGCTCCTCAAAATTAGCTCTTCGGTTCCATGGTCTAAGTTACAAGCTATAAACACTCAACGCCTCAACTTCTCAATTACCAAGTCCTTAACTCTATGGTCATAAACTTTACAATTCTCAAATCCTCAGGAAGCACGTGCCTTTTGTGCCTTAGATTGGTTCTTTAGGCCGTGCTCCTTAGGACCTTAGCTGTGTAGGGAAATATGTGGAAGGAATACGGGGTTGTCTTCCATCTACTGCTCGACACTCAAGTGAGTCCATGATCATAGTTCAAGAGTAAGTGAAGAAGTAAGATTTACTTACCTGAAAAATGAAAAGGCATGTGCCCTTTATAGAGGTAGAGAGTTGATGGTCGGTTATTTACTCAACAAAATTTGACTTGCATTTAGTCACATTATATGTAGATTTTTGCTTATTGGACCTTTACCAAATTCCTGGGACTGAGTTTATTGAGCCCCATCCATGTTGTAACAATTTTCCCTACATATATAATATTTTATCAAAGACAATTACAAATGACTTAAATATAGAAATTACAGATAGATCGGGTCTTGTTTCAAAATTTTAAACGAAAAAAATTAAAAACTCTATCATGCACCATAGACTTTAAATTACAGTCGCATTGCTCAAAAAACAGAAACAAAAAAGCAAAACAAATCATAAAACCGTGATTGTTTCGCTCCAATACACTTCCAAAACAGATCGAAAATCTCGAACAAATAGTAACCAATAAAAAATAGGCCTACATTACATAAAATCATCTTAATTATTCATTTGTTTTTTGTTTAATTTTTACACAAACTAAAAATAACTATTTTATATTATATCGCATCTTTAATACATTTAGTATTTATTTCCCAATGTTAACCAAACTTTTCTATAATTTATTTAATATAAATTTTATAACTTGATTAAAACTCGTTTAAAGTTTATTTATGTTTATATATTTGTTTAATATACAAATTCTACATATGTAATAACTTGTTTAAGAACTGTTTGGAACTTGTTTAATATTTTTTTAATATATATAAGTTCTACATATCTTATAACTTATTTGAGACTTATATAAGACTCGTTTAAGACATGTTTAGTGTCTGTCCATTATATATTTGTTTAATATATATAAGTTGTACACATTTTAAAATTTGTTTTAGACTTATTTAAAATTTGCTTAAAGTCTACTCATTGAAACGGCGTCATTTCAATAAAACAGTATAATAAATATATCTAAAACCGACGGCGTGAATTTAAAATAACATAATCGTTAATAAAAAATATGACATTGTGAATTAATAATTATGAAAAATAAATCTATAATATCTATAATGAGACCGTACGAAACAAATATTATATATTAAAGTGAGTGGAGCACGTAATTTCTCTTTATCAAATTTCAATTTATAATTAACACAATTTAGGTAACCCTCATCAAATCTATAATGGGCGAGGGACTAATAAGGCCCATGAGGGGGAAAAAGAGTGTTAAAATTCTGCCAAAAAACTGGTTTGAACATGAAAGTGATCCAAAGACAAAGATCTGGACCTATCCTTTTTCGTTACAAGGGACAATTTCCAATTTTAAAGTTTTTAAGATCGTTGCTGATAAGAAGCAACAACAGCCACATTATAATATATTAAGACGAGGAAAGATGGCTTGAAAATGTACACATATAGACTAGTCAGCAAAGCTGTTTCAATTTGTTAAACACAGAAGAAACAATAATTGGGTTTAGCAGTAAAGTTAGCCAACAATTGGACATAGACAAACCTAATTATAGCAAATTAATAGAATTTGAATTTCCCGTATTTTCTAGTCCAAAAAAAGTATTTTCTGTTGAATTTCATCCCTGAAAATTGGAATCTAGATTATGGAGAAATCAAATAAAAAACTAGCAACTGACAAAACAGTCCCAGACATAATGACGTGGCGAAATGGGATAGGACGGCCCAGAAATCATCAACATGGGAACAAAGCACTGGATCATGTTTCTGTGATGTCGTTACAGTTGGCGCGAAAAGCATCTAAAGTTAGTTAATGGAACCCCTAAATTGCAGCAAATTCTTCCGCAGTCAAAAATCCCCAAAACCCTACTTCACATTTCTTTTCTCCATGATTTTCTCTCATTCTTCATAACAAATCAACCAAAAACAATATTTTCTTTTGCTAAAACCAATATTTGTTTATTTTCTCTCTCTCTCTCTCTCTTTTTTACAAATCAGATTTTAGGACTAATTTTGCAGGGTGAATGGGCATACCATAGCAGGATTAAACGGAGGGATCGCCGGTGCCGCTTCCGGCAAGAATTTGGATATAGCGGCTAGTTATGTCTGATTCTGCGGACAGAAAGGCATATCATGGTACAGAAGTGGGTTCTACTTGATGGTTCTTTTGATTTGGAATGCGATTAATTTGGTCTAATGTTGTAAGAACCTTGATTTAACGTGATCAAGAATGTTCCTTTTTTCGATTTTTTTTTTGTTGAAGAATAAAAATGTGGGTTCTGAAGCTCGTGGATGGTTGATTCATGGGCATGAATGCATTATGTAAACAATAAATAAAGTGAAAAACTTTAGGTGGGAAAATTTGACGTAGCCATTGAAGAAAAAGTGTCATTTTGTAACAAAAAAAAATCGTAACCTTTCTTTTTTTTTTTTGTGTGCATTTGGTGCTGATTTGATTCTTTATCTGTCAATATTGATAATAACTTGGCAAATAAGAGCTGAAGCTGATAAAAATTTGCAGGTATGGAATTGGGGAAGAAGGGTGGAAGCAACAAGCAATCAAAACAGCAACCAAAGAAAGAACCATATACAGATGTTGTATACAGGATTAAGGCAAGCAGCGGTAACATCCAGAAATTTCCAAAGCTTCGGGTTTGGAATGGAAGTAATGAGCATTTCGAGATATACCCTGAAAGAATTGATGGAACAGGAAGCGGCGGTAGGGATTCTGACAGAAACCCTGAGGTTATTGATATAAGTCTTAGCAGTCAGTATTCACCATCACAGCCTGATGACACTGTTTATGAAGGTGACCGGCTTTTCGCTGCTGCCAAATTCGGTTCCTCCTCCTCTTTGTGTTCCTCTTCGCCGCCTAGATCATCGGATGATCTCTTCCAAGTGAACATGAAAACAGAATTCAACCTCAAAAGAGCTTCTTTGCCCCCCCATAATAAAGTCAACAAGGATATTAAACCAGCATCGGATAAACATAAGAAAGTTTATGTAATTTCCAGAAACAGTTCTTCTTCATCAGAAGAACAGGAGAATGATTGTCCTCATCCGGCATCCATGTCTCCGGTTTCAGAAGTTACCAATGAATCACTAATGCCAATTATATCACCAACACAATCACCTCCTATACAAGTGATGGAACGATCGTCAGGATATGATCCTTCCAGGATTCCGCCTTCTACCTTTGCAAGAAGCAGATCAACAACGCTGCTGGAGTGGAGTGTTGCTTCAAATGAGTCATTGTTTAGTATTCATATAGGAAATGCTAGTTTTGCAAGAGGAAAAGCTGCAATTTCTGATATGCACAAGTCTGAAGAGCTTACAAAGTCACGTGAATTGCCTCCACCAATTCCACCGCATCCTCCATGTCCCAATGCAGCAATTAAGACTGATAACCACCCTAAGGGCCCATCAGTTCCAGTTGTGGAAACTGAAAAACATACGAAGGAAACAGAAAAGAGTGGAGCAATTCAAGTAGAGGATAGGATTACAGAGAATCCAGTAAGAACACCTCCTGTGGATCACAACAATGGAACCAAATCAGGTGTCATATCCTCCAAATCTTCAAAGAAATCCAAACATTTAGATGGGACTAGAGACAAGGCATCCCCTTTACCTGTGTAAGTTGTTTTATTCTGTATCTGCAAATTCTTTTGCTGTTAAACTAGTGTGCTTAGCTACTCCAAGGCAATTGATGCCACAGTTTATACTTGATGTATCGAGAATTGCATACTGACAAACATGTAAATCAGATATGTAATTTTCCAGAAGCATACTATATAGAATTAACTTGAACTTCCCATATCAAGTTCTCTGTTGACAATAAATAAACTTGTTATATCTATTGCAGAAGAAAGAAGAAGAGCTGTTGTTCATGTCTATCTTGCAGCAGTTGTAGTTGTAGCTGGTCGTGCTGCTCATGCCCTCGGCCTAGGTGGAGGTGGCCAAGCTGTTCTTTTAGGTGGAGCAGCTGCTTTAGTTGGCCAACATGCTGCTTTGGGTGGCCAAACTGTTCTTGTTGCAAGTGTTCGTGGCCAACATGCTGCTTTAGGTGGCCAAACTGTTCTTGTTGCAAGTGTTCATGGCCGTCGTGCAATTGTTGTACAAGTTGCAGCTGGGGATACTGCCATTGCTGGAGCTGTAGCCTGAAGAAATGCTGCTGTCATTCTTCCTCTGAGTATGCTTCCCTCTGCTTTCTTCTCGTCCCATTACCTAAAATACTGGTTCCGACATTCTTGAAGTTTCATTTGGTTTCCAAGAAAACCCATAATTAATAACACTGAACGAGTTCATTGATTTGAACTTCTACGCAGCTTGGTAGATGGGGATAAACCGGATGGTTCAAAGCCAAAGGCGGGCAAAGCGAGTAAGGATTCAGCCTACTGTTGCTGTGCAAAACCAGTCTGTTGCAATTGTATGAAACCAGTTTGCTGCTCGTCTCCTAAGTCGTCCTGCTGCTCCTGTTCAAAGTCATTTTGCTGCTCTTCTTCAAACCCATTTTGCTGCTCCTGTTCAAAGCCGACTTGTTGCTGCAGCTTTCGTTTGTCTAGTTCCTTCTCATGCTGCAAGTGGCCTTGTTCATACCGCTGTCGTCGTTTTTGTTGATGAGATGATTGATTGCTCTACAACTTTTGTAGGTTCTATCTTTGCTCTGCGAAATGCCGTCACAACCTGACGCGAAGTTTTATGTGTAATTGTCTCGTAATCAGGATGCCTCCCCTCACTGATTTGCTAAAAGGCCTGCAAAAAGGAAAAGTCGCAATCTTTGTCTGTGTCGGCCCCCAAAATCCCTGGTTTATGTTGTCTAATCTATATTTTCTAGGTTCAGCCAAGTAGTTACAGAGTATTTCATATTGTACTGGGTAATATCCAAAGAAAATGAGTCTTTTTTTGCCAGAGCCTGCAGGAGAGGAAGGCATTGATGCAAACAAAACTGGAATCTGTAAAGCAATGTACAAAGTTAAAAGAAATTTGGGGAGAAACTTTTGGAAAGATTGTTCAATTTAGCTTGATCAATGTACATCTGTTCTTTCTGATCTTCCTGATAAATAGTACTCTAATCAACATTTCTTAGCCGCATAGTGTCTGATAAACAAGACCCTCGTATCAGTAAACCGTTTTCTTGCTCTGAGACTTTCTTTTGGATTATGTTCTCATAAAGTGCGGTGTTTGGATCAAAGTTTTACTCGTCAGAAGTGTGCTTCAACACATATGACCTGAGCAGTACCTGTCATCAAGCCCTGTTGAACCTGGTCAGGTGTAAACTTGATGATTTTTTTTCACACAGATCGATAATCGAATTCTCGACGTCTTCTTACTAGAGTTGACTTGACTCTAATATTGATGAACTACAAGCCCACTGATAAGCTTGATTATGTTCATGGCCATGTTAGACAACTGCAATTGTTTATCCCAGAAAAAGACTTGTACTTGCTCGTGTTTCTATATTTTATAGTTATGTGGGATTGATCAAAGCATGATAGAGTATTCTTCACCGATATGCTTCCATGCATGAAGATATCATCTTAAGTATTACCATGTTTATTGTTTGCTGTCTAAAATAATAATCCATCTGTGAGCTGTAAATGATATCAGATCTTATATATAATTTGCTTGAGATGATTTGGCAATTCTGCTTCACATGGTGAATCTATGTGCAATCAATTTCATCATTCTTTTCTCACTTGATTATAATTTAAACCAGTTTTCCCTGATTCTCTGTCTGAACAACCATTCTTGGTTTCAACAGAGTTTGTAGAGATTAATCCCCTTATAATTGATATTAAGCAGATTTTCTTTACATCATGACTTCTTGTTGCATTCACCATACAAGATTACTGATACTTTTTATTCATAAAGTTCTTCATTTGTCCTGTTACAAGTGTATATTCGCCGTCAAATATGACCTAAGCGACAATCTTTTTTTCCTCGAATTGAGTTAGTTAAATATATATTACCGAAATATTGTCTCATTCTATAATTAAAAAAAATCAAGGTTAAACTTTGCTTTACCTATGTAAAGTTTAATCAAGATTAAACTTGACATAGTTAAAGCAAGGTTTTCTTTTTTACCATTGAGAGATATCATTACGAAAGCTTTTTTCAAGTAAAATTGACTCAAGCTTGTGATTGAGAATTGCCTATCATAAAAATAGAATCAGAGAGAGATAATAAAGTGGTAAATTTGTAAATATTTTTTCAATAAATAAAATCTTAAACGGTAAAAGAAGAAACCTTTTGTTAAAAAAACAGAAAGGACTATTCTAATTTTTAACATTTATTGCAATAGTTACAGTAGAATAGTAGTAGTTTTTTATACTTAATTAATAGTCTCAAGTCTCGAGTTTAAATTTTAAATTTTAAAAAAAATTCAAAATTTAGTAAAAAAAATTTACCTATATAATTTGAATTTAAATTAATCAGATTACTTTAGTATCTGAATTCTGAGTGTTTTGAAAGAAGAAATATTGAAAATGCTCACCTCTCTACCGTTCTCTCTTACTTGGTAAAAGAAATTTCCCTCCACTTTATAACCACCAACAGAAAGTCTGCAAGGACACGTCCACGTGGCAAACATTCATGCACCGATGACAGTGAAAACAGAGGACCCCACACCCACCCAACGCGTCGTCTCACAGACAGCCGTGTTGACGGAATGATGCATTCATTCACCGGCAAGCTGGACCCTCCCTTCTGACCAGTGAAGTCCACCTTGGCCCCACTGTCCTGGACTTCCAAAAAAACCACAACCCAGATCAGATTAACTTTGCTCAAACCTTAGAACCAGTTTGTGGCAACAGTAGCAACAGCACTACTTGTGGTAGTTCCAAGTCAAGACTCATCAAAGACTCAGTTTTTCCTCGACACCCTCTTTTTTTTTTGGTCTATCAAAAAAGAAAAAGTCTTTTATTTTGTTCTCCTGCAACAAGAAGAAGAGAGAGGTGTGCGGACTTTTCTTTCTAGGGTTTTCACAAACATGAAATGCAATCTATGGCAGAAAGCTCTCGCCTTTACCTTGTTTTGTGCCCTTTCTTCACTTCTAGGAGAGGCTGTGGACGACAAGTCGGTTTTGCTTGGAATCAAGGCCTTTGTTTCTGATCAACATGGGGTTCTTTCGAGCTGGAACATAAGCAATTCTGATCACTGTTCATGGTTTGGAGTAACCTGTGATGGCAATTCCAGGGTGGTTTCAGTGAATATCAGTGGTGGTGAAGGGCATGGAGGTAATTATTCGCAGGCTCTTTCTTGTAAAAAGTCCTTAGCTTTTCCATTTGTTAGATTTGGAATTGAAAGGAAGTGTTCTGATTATGGTGGGAAGTTGGTGGGGAAGTTGTCACCTTTAATTGAAAAGCTTAGTGAGCTTAGGGTTTTGGCTTTGCCTTATAATGAACTTGGTGGTGAAATTCCTGTGGAGTTGTGGCGGTTAGAGAAGTTAGAAGCGGTTGATCTTGAAGGGAACTTGTTTACGGGGAAATTGCGTGATGAGTTTGGTGGATTGAGGAGATTAAGGGTTTTAAATCTTGGGTTTAATAGGCTTAATGGAGAGATTAAAACTTCATTATCGAAGTGTTTGGAGTTGGAGAATTTGAATTTAGCTGGTAACGAGTTGAAGGGAGTGATTCCCGGGATTTTCAGTAGGTTTTTGAAGTTGAGGGGGCTCTATTTGGGTAATAATGAGCTGAATGGAACTG
>CAODLS010369213.1:0-11226 GCA_948243855.1 Flueggea neowawraea
TTGATTGAGAAATTTTCTGGAAATAAAGAACAAAATAGGAAGCAGAGCTTGTGAATTCTACTTGGTAATGAGTTGTAACTCAACTCCAAAGGCCGATAGACCTCCTCCTCAAGTGTCGAACCCTGCAACTGGCTAAGAGTATGCTCCCACAACTGTATCATCGGCTGGCCTCTCATGGACGTTCCAACAGTCTTGATTGCCAAAGGCAAACCGCAACACTTCCGTGCAATTGCTCTTGCTAAGGGGGTTATGTTTTCCGAGAAGACGATGTTGCAGCTCTTTCTGCAAATAGATTCCAAGCCACTTCATCATCCATCACGTCCATCTTGATATCAACATTGGTCATCATTCCTCTGCAAACATCAATATTTCGAGTTGTCAGTAGTATTTTAAAGTTTCCTTGATCATCCCCATGAGGGACTCCTACAATATCCAAATCAAGTTTCTCCCAGACATCGTCAAGAATGAGGAGAAACTTCTTTTTTATCAATGTTTGGTGAATCTTCATGGCTCGTCCTTCTGTGCTTTCTCCTGCAATGAATTCGATGTTCAATCTCTCAGCTATTCGGGATTGAACCCTCCTCAAATCCAAGTCCTTGGACACGGTTGGCCAGATCACTATATCAAATGGGACACCTGAAGTGGATTCGAGCAAATTGTTTAAATTTCTGACAAGTGTGGTCTTGCCAATGCCTCCCATTCCCCAAACAGCTATTCGTTTAATCTCATCATCGTTCAAGTATTCAAGAAGCATCTTTAGTTTCTCCTCTGCAGCTTTCTAACCTGCAAGAGACGATGCTATCATTTTTTCAACAAAAACAATTGGAGGCTTTCTGTCAGGCATCAGGGTATCAAATTTGCACAAATCTGTCATCAACTGTTTCACCTCTTCGCGCTTCTTTGAGGCATTCTTGCTTAATCTGTAACGTGAATGCAGGCTGTGATCATTGGTAGAGACATTCTGAGTTTCCTCCAGCATCTGACGCATTTCGCGTTCAATCTCTTCAACCTTTCTGATCCAACCATTGATTTCTGCAGTCTGATATCTTCCTCTATCTCACCTTTACGGCACTGCAGCCTCTTGAATTTACTCTTCAGAGCTCTAACATTCCTACGAAAATTCGCCAGAATAAACATCTTAGTAAACAAGAACATATACATACGTCTACCAACCTCAACAACTGCTGCACCTAAGATGTCCATGATTGTTAGCTGCTCAAAAAGTGCACCTCGAGAACTGTTTATATAGCCTAGCAAGAGACGAACAAGAGCAAGGTTTAATCTTTTCTTTTCAGTGTCATATGTGGGAAGTTTACACAAAATTGTCCTTTCATGATGCATTTGGCTTCAGTGACATTGTTTTTGGATCTACTTGGCATTGATGTGTCCACCCAAGAAAATGTTTTTTTTTTCCTGCCTCGGCAGCATACTTGAGTTTTTTTTGTCTTCAGAACTACAAGACAGCTCCTGGTCCTTCAAATGATTTTGTCCGAATCAGTATCACCAACAACAAATGTGATCCACTCAACTCTGTTGTATCTTGTTTTTGTTTTTTCCTTGGAAGACAGCTTGATCATCTCTACAATTCAACGTGATGGTATTTGGTGAGAGCCTTTTGGTGTCTCTCCAAGTCCGAATATACTTGTTTATGTGAGGGAGAGAAAATATTGAAAATGGTAGAATCTGACCCTGAAGTTGCCGTCGAAATTTGTAACTTCCAAAGATTCTGGACAAAAGACCATCAAGCATTTGTGTTTGAAGGATTAAGAATATGCTTTGGTGTAGTCCAGCCTTCACCACCATTCATTTCTCAGGTTTACGTAGAAACAAATGTGTGTCCGTTAACTCATGAGATAGCGTGACTGGTAAACAAATAATGACTTGTCAATTAAGTTCTAACTTCAAATCTTACGAATGATAACTATAAAACAAAGTATGTGTCCACAGGGTAGATAGGAATGATTTTGTACAAACAACTTAGCAAGCCCAAGCGAAGGTTGATTCTATAAAGTTCAAATCGTCAAATTTGATTTTTGATGAGAGTAAATAAAATTGACTTATAAAAAAAAACAAGCGGTAAGTACCCGGATGAAGTTAAGGTTCAAATTATTTTAGTTTTAATGCAAATATCGTCTCAAATTATAGCCTACATGTTGACGTCATTAAGATGAATGATCATGAGTAATCTAATTTTGTAAGGTGGAAAAAGCAGTGCTCCAATTTTATAACTTAGGGCTATGATTGAAACGAAATTTTGTTTAAGTCAAAAGCATCCATTGAGGTTTAATACATAAGAATCCCCTTCAGCTTATTTTATTTTTTCTCGTTACTTCTGAACTTTGTAGGATAATTTATTATCTGTTGAATTTGTAAAAACGTATTTTTAAAAGATTTATTTATTAAATGTTAATTTTTTTTGAAAATTGTCATATCAATAAAAAATTTTAAAATTATATTTTTTTGTAAATTCAGAGTAATTAATTATCTGCAAATTTACGGAGATAACAAGGAAAAAAATAAAAAGTCTAGAAGTTGCTACGGATTAAGCCATCCATTGAAGATAACGTTAGGGTAAAAATTGTATTCGCATATATGTGTAAGTGGGTTTAAGAAAAATAAATTTATAAAAATATACATATTTTTAATGAGTGCAACTTCTAAAATTTGTGATTTGTATATAGTTCGAATTGTTTTTTACTTTATTTTTCTTAATTATGAAATTATATATTTAATCATAAGCTAAACATGCAAGTTAGTATTAAAAGATTTATCTTTTTTAAACACTGTTAAAAATTTATCTCAAATCTATAACTTTACTTAACGAAAAATGTACTATAAGTTAATAATATATTTATATCCTGAAGAAGGTGCAGATGAACTTTAAGTTAATAATATATTTATTTATATCCTAAAAAAGACGCAAATGAGTTAGCGGGATACTCTTCCAATTTAAGCAGAAGTTTACGAGATTCTAGACATGGGAGGGTCGAAAAAAATATATATTTATACAGAGGAAAAAAAAACCAGAAAAGCCAATTGGATGAAACGACGTAGTACCCGCCAAAGGTCACTCGAATTTGTCGCTCATCCCTCTGCTTTCACAACCTCTCGCAGCCGCCTCGCCCTTCACTCACCTCCTTACAGCCTCGCTTCACCACTCCTACCCGTCACCAGATTACCCTCCATAGATAAGCTCAAACGCAATTGGTTGCGAAGCCGGTTCTTCTCTCCAGGTCATTAGCTACCTTCATGGCAGTTATCTTTTATACGTATGACTTAAGTAGTTTCGGGAATCGCTTGAAAGTAACTGAATTCATCTGTTTTGTTGTTTGTGAGTTGAAGATCAGTTTTTCAGTATAGCATATCGATTGATTTTGGATTTTTTTTTTTCAATTTTTGAGTTTTGATTATGGCAATATGGTTGCAGGTCTTCGTCAAGTTCTTAGCTTTATAAAGCTGATTTTTTTTTGTTGATAGAAGTTGAAGTTTTAGATATAAATGTAACAGCGTTTATTTTGTAGTAACAATGTCATTCGATAAATATGACATTGCATCGTCGTTTGTGACTAATATGGTTTATTTTTTTTCTTTTTTTTTATGGAATGTATTTGGTTTATTGGGTTAGATTTTGAAACATTACTTGATCAGTTTGGTGGAGATACGTTCTGTGAGTTTGGTGTTAATTTTGCAGATAACATGAGTTTAATTTCTCAAAACATTGGCTCGAAAAATCGAGTAAAGAGGATGAGCCTTCGTTTATGGGACAGGACAAGGGCAGCAGGGATGAAAGAGAGTCTGAATTGGTTATGTTGAGGGCGAAGAAGAGAAGGAAAGAAAAGAAAGAGCAGATGGAAATTGAGGAAGGGAGAGAAATGAAGAAATTGGAAAACTTTCTTTTTGGATCCTTATACTCACCTTTTGTGTTTGGTAAAGATGATGAAAATGAGCCCAACAATGAGATTGAGAATGGTTCTGCATTGTTCTTCGTGGATCGTTCAGCCAAGAATGTTCTCTCTGATGATGGAGAGGATGCAGAATTGTCTGATGGATGTGATGGTGAAGATGAACCTAAGCAACGTAAAGCAGTGTGGGTTGATGAGGAAGAGGAAAAGACCGAAGTTAATATTGGTAATGTTAATAGATTAAGAAAACTGAGGAAGGAGGAAAATGGGACTTTAATTTCTGGTTCAGATTATGTTACGAGATTAAGAGCTCATCATGCAAAGCAAAGCTGAATCGTGGCACTGAATGGGCTCAACTTGATTTGCAGTCAAGAGGAGATGGTAGTTATGATGATGATTCATCTGACGAAGATAATCAGAAAACTGCAGCACATGGCTACAAGGATGTTGAATCTTTTGATGATATTTTCAGAACAAACAAAGATCTTGTAGTAAAGAGCAGATCAAAGTTGTTACCTGGGCTTCTTGAGAACTCAAGACTTGTAGATGCAAATGCTCAGGACCCATCCAACGGTTCAATAAGTTCGGTTCAATACCATCGGAATGCTCAGTTGCTACTTACTGCTGGATTGGACAGGAGGCTTACGTTTTTCCAGATTGATGGGAAGAGGAATCCCATTATACAAAGCATTTTCATTGAGGATTGTCCCGCTAGAAAGGCTTCTTTCTTAGCTGATGGTTCTCAGGTTATTATAGCAGGAAGAAGAAAGTTCTTTTACAGCTTTGATATTGTGAAAGCTAAAGTTGATAAAATAGGTCCCCTTGTTGGGAGGGAGGAGAAAAGCTTGGAAGTTTTTGAGGTATCCCCTGATTCTCGTACAATTGCTTTTGTGGGAAATGAAGGTTATATCCTGTTGGTATCAGCTAAAACTAAGGAGCTAATTGGGACGTTTAAGATGAATGGAACTGCCCGTTCTTTAGCTTTTGCTAATGACGGGAAGCAGTTATTGAGCCATGGAGGTGACGGTCAGGTTTATCACTGGGATTTGAGAACCATGACTTGCATCCATAAGGCTGCAGATGAGGGTTGTATAACTGGCACAGCTCATTTTTTTGCAGCTGGATCAGAAGCTGGGATAGTCAATGTTTACAACAGAGAAGAATTTTTAGGTGGGAAGAGAAAACCAATGAGGGTGATCGACAACCTTACCACCAAAGTAGATTTTTTGAAATTCAACAGTGATGCTCAAATATTGGCCATATGTTCACATATGAAGAAAAACAGTATGAAGCTGGTACATGTCCCATCATTTACAGTGTTCTCAAACTGGCCTCCAGCAAACAAGAACATTCAGTATCCGCGGTGTTTGGATTTCAGCCCCGGCGGTGGTTTCATGGCAGTGGGAATGCTGCTGGAAAAGTGTTGCTTTACAAGCTGCACCATTACAATCATGCATAGAGCGAACTTCTTGCGCTGTATGTTTTCTTTCGATTCTTTTTTATGCAACTAGAAGGTCTGTAGTTTAGAAGAGCTGGTCAAGGCTATAAATTAGTAATGCAGTGTTTTCTTTTGGAATATTTCACAATATGAGAATTTGGGTAGTAGTGCAATGTTTTTGCATGCGGCTGTTTTTGAGGCGTTTGTGTATCAGTTTCCAGCATTTGGATTTTAGTCCATTAATTTAAAATTCCAATCACATTATTGAATGAAATATCTTGTAACAATTTTGCTTGACTAGTTCTTTTTGTGTTAACCCTTCATTTGTTTTTGGATTAATATAGTGCTTATAGTTGATGAGTCTAATGATTCCAATCCTCTGTAATTCATTCTCTTTGATGTTTTTCTTTTCCCCTTTCCAAGGCTTTTTGCATTATTTTAAAAGTGTTGGACTTTGTTAGCTCAAGCTTGTTCATGAGCTAATGAATTGAATGTTGCAATGCTCAACTAGTTTGGGTCGAATATTGAATATTGTGCGTTGTTCAAATTTAGCTCGTTTACTATTCGGATTTAATATTAAGCTCAAACATAGCTGATTTGTCATTCAGCTGAATGTGTACAAGTCTTTATTGTACTATATATAATTGAACACAGACGAAAAATTATAACCCTTCAAAAAAAAATTACCGACGAACTATTATTAAACCAAATATCAAAATTGCTTGAAGTCTTGGCTCATATACTTTTGTCTTCATTTACTAATTGAATTTTAGATTAAGACCGACTTGTTTAATAATCAAACAGAATATTAAACAATTTTTATCTATATTAGATCGAACACTAATGAATTTCCCAAAGCAATTTGCTTGTAAGAGGCTTGCCTCTCAACTCCATTACGGGATACTTTGTAGCTTGGAGGTGCATCTGAATAATTTCTGTAAGCGAACAATAGCATTTAGTGTGTGTCATGTGCCGTCTTCTTTATTCTTTTACTATTTAGAAAACCTGATATTGCTATATACTATTCGTTATCTGTTAAATTATATGTTTTTGGGTCTGCTTCAACAAATCAATTACCTGCGTCTTTTCTGATGTTTATTCAATTAGTT
Organism: Flueggea neowawraea; assembly: GCA_948243855.1. Taxonomy (NCBI): domain Eukaryota; kingdom Viridiplantae; phylum Streptophyta; class Magnoliopsida; order Malpighiales; family Phyllanthaceae; genus Flueggea; species Flueggea neowawraea. The sequence continues at coordinate 6,450 of CAODLS010369213.1, forward strand.
GGTTTGACTCTGTCCAACTTTGTCAACTCTATGGCACTTGCTTTCGTTTCGGCATCCACAATCTTTTTGATTAACAGGGCATGACATGAGAACTCTATAGTTTTGATATTTTTTTATAATCATTTTATTTTACACTTACTAGAAATTTTTTTATAATCATTTTATTTTACACTCACTAGAAATTTAATTCATAACACTTTAGTATTATAGTTAATTTCAGCATCAATGTTGCAAAAAAAAAATATCAATCAGCTATAAGCTAATTAACACAATATTGATATTTTATGAAATTTTAATTGATTTAACAGTTAATTTGAATAACATATATTAGTTTTATTTTTAATTACCAAACAAATTAAAGCATTGAAGCACTGAATTGTTAATATATTAAACCAATGAGAAAATTATCATTGTAAAATTTGTTTGTGATCACCGATAACTAGTGGTTTAATAGTTCACATGCTGATCATAAACAAAATTTTATCTATTAAAAAATAGGTATTTTTTGATAAATCATTTTATTTGCTCCTTCTAAAAAATCAAACTCTCAACTTTTTAGTATTGGAGTTGACTCTAGTATCAATATGCTAAAAACCCATTGATAAAAAAAGATAGATACGTAAATGTCAAAAAAAAAATTTGTGAGAGAAGAAATTGATAATACTCTAATTTCTGAATATAATGTAAATAAAAAATAGTTTGCTATCAACTAATATTCAATGAAGAATAGAATGTTAGTGAATAAGGCATAAAAGAAAACAAACCTTAATATATTTCAAAAAAAAAGTGTTCTTTAAAAGCAAAATAAATGATGAACTCGTGATGATTTTTTAAAAAAGAAACTACAAAATTAGGAGAAACAATTGTACAAGTTATTCTAGTTATATTGTCCTACACACAAGCTAACATTTGAATTGATATTAAAACCATAATCCTCTTAACTAGATGATGAGATTAACCTTTATTTCCAAAATTTTAATGAATATAAAACACAAGTAAAAGCTTCTTAAATAGAAAAAAATCAATTAATGCTAAATGAAACAACATCTAAAACACTCTTCATTAACTAAAAAACACCTGAAAAAAGGTAAACATTTTGCTTCATAAAATCAAAATTATTGGTTTGATTTTTGTCAAACTAAATAGATAGTTAGTAGTAGAAGACCACAATCCACAAGTCATTGATTACATGTATACAAAAAATAGTTTCCTGGTTTTTCACTCCAAAGACTCAGTCCTAAACCAACCCCTTCTCTAGAAAGAAGAAGAGTCATTTTCCATTTAGAAGCCATGTTCTATCAACCTCCCCAAACTCCCTTCTATGTCACCCAAAAAAAAAAAAGACTTCATGTGTTGGCAAAGTTAAGTAACACCAAACAAAAATGGGGTGGAAAGTATTATGTGGTCCCTGAAATTTAAATATATTTTTATTATGGTCACTAAGCTACAATTTTTCCTCAATGGTTGCAAAACTTTAATTTTGCCAATAGTATATTCATTGCCGTTATCTTCCCGTTCAATCTGTTGACGAATTGTTGAAATGATACCTTTTCTCCGTGTTGGTGTTCGATGTGTTCAAATTTGTTTCACTAAACGTTACTTTTCGTTTCGCTATAAAATTTGATATGTGAAGCGCTGATATGGAAAAAATGTGAAGTTAACTTTGTGTTAAAGGATTTATTGGAAAAAAAATAACAACAAAAATATAGTTTAGTGACCATTTTAAGAAAATGAACAAAGTTCAATGACTATCAACACTTTTTGCCCAACAACAATGCAGTTATGTAGACAGTAGACACTTGGTCATCAACATAAAATATTAAAAACTTCAATTTTTTATTTTTAAAAATTGGGTCTACTCTCTCAACTTCCCTCCTTAAGTACCAAGCGAAAAATATGAATATGAAACCTTATAAAAACCAAACACATCCTCACTTCTAAGTCCAATGTCTTTGTCTTCTTAACAACCTTTTGTTCTCCTTTGTAGTTATATAAAACATTTGCATTTTTGAAATATCTAGCCTAATTATTAAGCAAGTTTAGGTAACTGATAGCTACCTTAAACTCCTAGCAAAATACTTCCTTTTTGCACCATATCATTTAATGAGTTCTTGCATTCTTACTCACTTCTTCTTTTGTATTCCATGAAACCACAACCAATCCAAGAAGACAAAAAAACAAGAACACATCACTTGGGGTGTGTGTTTTCTTGGTTTTCTTCATTTGGGTTTTCTTTATTTGGTTTTCTTTATTTGGGTTTTGGATTGTTGATTAAAGAAAAATAGAGAATAAAAATGCAGCTTCATATATCACCAAGTTTGAGACATGTTACAGTGTTTCCTGGGAAAGGTGTTAGAGAATTCATCAAGGTTAAAGTTGGTGGCAGACGGGTTTCGTATCGAATGCTGTTTTATTCTCTTCTTTTCTTCACGTTTCTGGTGAGGTTTGTGTTTGTTTTGTCTGCTGTCGACACCATTGATTGGGAAAGCAGTTCATGCTCAACTCTAGGTACCTCTATTTTATGTTCTTAATTAATGCCCTCTTTCATTTCTCTCTCTGTTAAATATTAACAAATAACAATATTGACCATATTAACTTCAAGTTTTAATTGTTTCTTGCATTGTTGTATGTGTGTGAGATGAATCAAATTTTACTCTGCAATGGTTAGTGCCTTGAGTAGAGTCTTCAAAATTGCCCTCCATAAGGGTTTCTTTCAGTAAAAATAGGTCGCAAATTAGTAGATTACATAGGAAAAAAATAAAGAAAATGACACGTTTTTGAGTTAAATACGCACGAATAATAATATGCTAGGTAGTCTAGAAAAAGTCCCGAATAAATATTTTTGTAATTTAGCAGAATAATTTCGTAATCTAGTTTGAGTAAAACCGAAAAAATATTACTCAAATTATAGATATTTTTTCCTTTCACATTTGTTATTACCCTTCCAACATAAAAAAAAAAATAATGAATGAAATAACATATAAGTCATAGCTTTGAGTTTTCTTATAGGGATATCCACAAATCCTAATATAGCAATACTAAAGTTAAAAGCATTGTTAAAAGATCATTAATATAAGCATCCAACACTGTCACATTATATTGACTGTTCTGTTTTTGAAAAGGCCGGTTGCCGGTACTGAATTAATTTATATTTGATGATTATGTGTAAGATATGTTATGCATATAATTAATTTGGACTTAAAGAGGTTTTGTTGAGATTAATTTGGAGTCTTATGATTTGGACATTAGGAGGGTCTAAAGAATCCAAGTAACTAGTTCAGCAGTTTGTTCTGTTACATGAACCTATAGTATGAAACCACAAATGCACCCCACCACTAGGATTTGATTTGTTGGTTAATTTATTATTACTTTTATATTCCCTCTCGAATTTAATCTTGAATTCTCAACGCTAGAGTCTACTCCGATATCAGTATACTATAAATTTATTGGCGTCATGTTGCTTAATCAGTCTGCAAAGGTGCAAGACAGGACTCACATGTCGTACCAAATTACATATTTATAGAACAAACTTTTAGTTAAAACTTCAAAATACATTTCATAATCCGTTGATTAACACAATCAAGATTTTCAAACATTTTTTGATATCTGGTGTGGTCGGTGCATGACCAACCTCCGAAAGCTACTAACCAACAGCAAAAGATTCCATTGAAAATATTTTTATTAACTTTAATGTGATTAATTATATGAAGTAAGTGTTACCATTATTAATGATTTTTATTTTCTATTAATTTTTCAGGCTGCTTGGGGAAAAGACTAGGACCAAGGTTACTGGGAAGAAGGCACGACTCTGCTGTAATATTCTAATCCTAACACAACGCATTTGATCATGAATTCTTCAATCTATTTTTAACAATATTTTGGGTTTCATTTGATTATTAATTAAAATTGATCTCTTTTTTTGGGTTTGTGAAAATAAAGGTTCCAGAGGTGATGTACCAAGTATTGGATGAACCAATTGGTCAAGATGAATTAAAAGGAAGAACTGACATTCCTCAAACATTGGAGGAGTTCATGTCTGAAGTCAAGAACAGCAGACTAGACGCAAAAACATTTGCTCTCAAGCTTAGAGAAATGGTATGATCAATCTCAAAAAATGTCGTTAACATTCCACTAAAGTTTCATCAAACATTTCATTATAGCAAATGATAAAATCGACTTGACAATTTTACTTTGTTGGTTCGTTAGAAAGTATGCTGACTCTGAGCGAACTTGATCTGTTAAAAGAACAAAGGTTTAATCTCAAAGAAAGCAATTGTTTGTTGAAAAAAAAAAAAAGAAAGAGAATCGTTAATATTCTAATCCTCGAAATTAATAAATTTCTCTCTGGAGTTAACCAATTTGCCAAAATAAACGTTCAATCCCTCTGTTTTTTTCAGGTCATACTGCTAGAACAGAGAACTAGAAATGCCAAAATCCAAGAATACCTGTACAGGCATGTAGCATCAAGTAGCATACCGAAACAGCTTCACTGCCTGGCACTGAGGCTGGCGGATGAGCACACCACCAACGCGGCGGCGCGGCTGCAGCTACCCTCTGCCGAACTTGTCCATGCACTAGTTGATAACTCCTACTTCCACTTCGTCCTTGCATCAGACAATGTGCTTGCAGCTGCCGTCGTCGCGGCTTCCCTCGTCAAGAACTCGCTGCGGCCGCAAAAAATTGTTCTCCACATCATTACTGATAGAAAAACTTTTTCGCCAATGCAAGCTTGGTTCTCGTTACACCCATTGTCTCCAGCCATAATTGAGGTTAAGGC
>CAODLS010369251.1:0-10160 GCA_948243855.1 Flueggea neowawraea
AATTAGACATTCTCATATGTTTTAGACCACTCTTATAGGTGTCTGATATTCAACGATAGTTGACAGAGTGTAAAACAAGCCTAGTTAAGCATTCTGGCCAGTTTGCATTTTCCTCTCCCATCGACAACCAAACAAACTCATTTTATTCTCAAAATTTAACCACATATAAAAAACATATAAGGTTTTAATTATACCAAAAAATAGACTCTACGTCATGCAAATGAGGTCCACGCTCAATATCAAACTACAACTTTCGCCAGATTAGACCTATTTACACTAATTCGTATCCACAGTTTGTTATAGTCATATTTAGAATCTAAAACTTTACATATATATACTAGAAACATAAATAAACACTTTTCATGTTTTACACTTCGACTACATCTGCCTCTAAATGACTCAAAACAAGGTTGCGATACAAATTGAATTCTAGCTGCAAATAGACCCATATTTCAGTTCAGACATATTTATGCTCAATTCATGCTCTAATCTATTTATTAAACATTCAGACCTATAAATACATGTTCCAATGCATATTAAACATATAAGCATGAAGAGAACAACTTACTTTATTCCTAAGATGCAGTTATGCAAACTCCACGAATTCTAGGTTTCCAAACGAAATTACTAAGCAAATATGTTCTCTTTCTCTTTTATCTCCCTTTTCCCTTCTATTTTCTCTCTATTACAAGATCTGGGCATGAAACAAATGAGTCCTACTTGCTTAACATCAGATTTTATCAAGTTCATCCTAAGCACGAGGTCGCAATGTGCTTAGGAGGTCCAATCAGGGGGTTCAACATTTCTTCTTCTTATCAGCTCCATTTCTTATGTTTTTGACACTTAAACAGACCAAAAACTGCAGGAATCAAATTTAAATTATTTATACAACTATCCTAAGGTGTTTAAGAAAACACCTATTAACCTTCTTTTGTAATAGCCTAACTTTTGAACCCTGATTGTCCTACCTATAAATCTTTTATTAGTCTCAAAATTATTCTAAAATATTCTCTAACCATATGGACAATGCATGCATTTTCGAGTCAATGTATATTGTATGCAATGCATGCATGTGTATATGTGATTTTGGTCATGGTCGTGACATATAGACAATAATGCAAGGGTTGAATTGAAATGAGTAGGCACAAGAAAGTTATAAATGCAAGGTGGTCGAACCCCCAACCTATATGATGTTTTGTATGCTCTAGACATTAGATAGAATATAGCTTCTGCCCTTATTCCTTTAAATATAGGTTTTAATTTGAAATTTCATGGTACTGCAGTTGAGTTATTTTTGGAAACAATTTATTGTGGTTATAGTTATATGCTCGATGGTTTTGTGGTATTAGATGTATACCATTTTGAAAATAGTAGTGAAAATAATACTAGTTACATGCTCTGTAGATGACAATGCAAAGTATTGGCATGTGAGATTAGACCATATAGGGCAACATAGAATGGATATATTAACCAAGAAAGGGTTGTTAGATTGACTCGATAAGGTTAATCTGCATAATTGTGAAAGTTGTCTAGTAGGAAAAATGGAGATATTACCATTCGAAAAGGCCACAAGAGCTGAAACTCCATTGCAATTGATACACTCAAAATTTATGACCTGATAAATCAGAGTGAGACATGAAGGTTCTTATTTATCACATTTATAGACAACTTTACTATATTCGGTCATGTTTATTTTAATTTCTCATAAGTCTGAAGCATTAGTCTTCTTTAGGAAATACATGAACCTTATTGAGAATCAATTAAATCTGAAATTGAAGCATTAAGAACATATTAAGGCTGCAAATACTTGTCCAAACAATTTGGATCGCTATGTGATTAAAAGGGAATTCATAGACAACTCACAATTCCGTGGACTTCACAATATAATGTTGTTGTATAATATAATGATGTTGTATAAAGACAACATCGTACATTGTTGGTAATGGGTAGGTCTATGATGGCAAAGGCTAAGTTGCCTATCTCTTTTTAGGGTGACTTAGTCAAACGTTATCCATAATAGAATAACAATAAATGCTATGATTGGATATGTCATGAATCTTGTAAATGAGTGATGGTGAGAGTGATGAATTTGTTCATCTTATGAAGAGTGATATCTTTAGGCCACTTGATGAGTAGGATTGATGGAATGTATGCATACTCAAATGAATTGATAAAAGGGTTTATCAATGTCATTTGTATATCAATCTACTTGGGATCAAGAAACGCATCAAGCAATATAAGGTTGACATGTGATCATGCCTTATGCTTAATATAGATATCGTGAGACAAAATGACTAAATATCAAACTGTAAAAGGTTAACTCGGATCACTGATGCCACTCGATTTTGGGTTGCCATAATGTATTACTAGATACCGCTTATGGACTTTGGGCCAAATGTTTGGGATGAGGCCCATTGCCAATTTTGAGTAGGTCTATTGGGTCACACACTAAAATAAATTGGATTAGATTACAATGTTCTCTCGTTTGGTAAATGAATTATTAGGATAATTAATTTGATTAATTATTAATAATTCAGAGTTTTATAATTTATATCTTATTTATGATATAAGATATAATCAATTAATGTGATGGGCTTTCAATTTAATATTGTTTTGGGTTTATTTATGTGTGACATAAATTAGGCTCATAAATATTAATAATAGAGTGATTTATTTATTTATAGTGTATCATATAATTAAAAGTCCAATGACATAGTAAAACAATTGTGTAAATTCGGCTAGCACTCCTATTTTTTAGGAGTTTTTATTCTTCTGTGAAAAGAAGAGGCAAACCCTAGTTTGACAAGGAGGAAATTCGGCCCTCTCTCTCCTAAACAAGAGGGGCCAAATTCTTGCTTGAACAAGAAAGGAAATTTGGCCTCTCTTCCTTGAGAAGGAAGGGTCGAATCTTTGTATGACAAGGAATGAGATTTTGGCACCAATTTGAGAAGGAATTTGGCACACACTCTTTCCTAAATTGGTGTGGCCGAATTCTTCTTGAATAAGGAAGGGTTTTTACCAACCCTAGTGCATCTAGTTAGGTTTTCCCATATGCCTATAAATAGGAGCACACCCTAGTCTTGTTTCTCATGGCAAAGGAAAAGCCGAATTTTTGAGTGTCACAAACAAAAGAGAGAAAATTATTTGTGAGAATTAGAATAGTGATTCTAAGTGCTAGTACATATCATCCATCCAAAGGAGTTTGTTCGTGTAGATACCATTGACCATGTTCGCGCAAAAACAATGTAGTTGAAAGGGTTTTGAGTTTATACTAAAAGCTATATCAACACTTCATTCATTCATTCAATCGAACTTTGGTTTTAAGGTAAAAACTCTAACCCTAATCGTGTATGTTGATGTGCATGGATCCTTGATGGAATTCTAGGATAATTTTTTTTAATTTCCGCTGCGTTATCCTTATATGAATGCCATATTTTAGTTACGAATTCCAACAATGAATCTATTGCTAAACTATTAAATTGTCCATCTTAGCTCTACTAGTATTAAGGGTTTCACCTTTTTTTCTTGGCTCCTTTTTGGTTGAATCTACTACTATATTATTAACTTGTCTATCTTATTTTAAATGATCATCCTCTAGTATCAATATAATTGTGGGTAGATTTTAAATTATCATCCTACATTAGATATGGTTACTGTCATTATGGTTAGATCATTGATAGATCCTTTTGAATGTTTGCCTTATATTGGATTCATGCTTCATAAATGGTAATCGTAATTACTGAAAATTAAATTTCTTTGTTATTTAGGACAACATTTTAGGATTCATATGTTATTTCTTTTAATACCATGTTTAGGATTCAAATGCTATTGTTTACCTGTGTGATCATTTCTTTCATAGTTGAGAGTAGTTTCAAAAATAACCCCATTTCCGCAACTAAATTGCACTTTTTTTCTCTTGTTTGCATTGCTGGTGTGACAGACTTTTTGTTGTCTTCAATGAAGCGGTATGACGATTCATATTACTAAAATTTGTTTAATAGTGATGATCCTCAATTCCATTATGATTATATATCTCAAGCTACTCAAGATGAACAAGCAAATTTATTGCCTCGTCAATTTCAGCTTGGCTCTTCTCAAGGGAATATGCAAAAAAAGAGTATGCAAATGCAATTTCACCTCACAAGAGGATTTGATGCTTGTTTCGACATGGTTAAATGTAAGTATGGATGCCATTACTGTAACTGATTAGAAACATCAAACATATTGGGGAAGAGTCTCTGAATATTTTCATGAACACAAATAATTCACCTCTGATCGAACTGCAAATTGTACTTGAAGGACTCCAAATGCACGTTTTACATCCTTCCTAGTAGACTCTTCAGCAACTGCAAAAAGCTTTCTCTTGTTCCCTTGAGGAGATGGAATTGTTTTCATAAAAGTAGGCCAACAAGGATATATACTATCAGTGAGATAATATCATATATTATATTGATGGCTATTGATTGTATACATTACTTTAGATCCATGACCCTTTCCTAAATCCAAAAACACATTTGATCTATCCAACACATTAATGTCATTCAATGATATTGGTAATCCAAAAAAAAAAACATGTCATATCCAAAGATCATATGAGCTATGGCTTTCAAAATAATTGTTGGCTCATGAACATGACCTGTGTACATACCTCTCCACGCCATTGGACAATTTTTCTATTTCTAGTGCATACAATGAATACTACATTACATTCTCGGAAAGCCACGTTGTTCTGCCTTTTCCATCAATCCTGTAAATATCATTACTGTTAGGTCGTCTCAAATATTCACTTCCGAAAATTTCAACAATTGCTTTAACAAACCTCCTAAGACTTTCTATAGTTGTACTACTACTAAGCCTCAAATATTCATCCACAACGTCTCCTGAAACTCCATATACAAGCATCCTCAATGATGCAGTAATTTTCTGGAGAAATGACAATCCAAAATTTTCGAGCCACAATCCGTCTTTTTGTATTAGAGGCTCCACACCAGAATATTTGAGGGGTTTATTGTTCTGTATATTTATTTGGCTTTTAGTATGATCTTTTATTTACAAATATTATTATTGTAAAACTTTATGTTTTAAAGAAATTTGGTTTTCTACTTGTTTAAGTAAAAATGATTAAAAAAAATGTTTGCCATAAATTTTGGGGATAAATTCTGATTATCTGAGGCTTGTAAAAGACTGGTTGGGCTTCTGGTTGGTTCAGTTCGCCTTATACGCCGATCATGGTCCGGTTTCGGGTCGTGACACGAACTGCCCAAGGCTAATTTTGGGCGATTTCGGTTCTGGTTCTGTTTCAGTTTTGGTTCATTCGGTTCGATTCACAATTCCAGTTCAACGGTTCCAACATTTTAAACGTTTTATTTTAAAATATAAATTAATAAGAAAAAGTTGTCTGCAATTTTCAGGTCCTTTTTTATTGAACCAATGGTTCTTTTCCTTTTGTTGAGTCGATGGTTAACCACCGGTTTAATGGTTTTTAAGAGTGTTGAACAAGAACCAGACTGGTTGCCGACAATTCTTGGGCTAGTCGATTTCAGTTTCGGATTGTACGTTTCAAGTTTCGATTTTTGCTGGTTCTGTTCCAGCCCGGTTCAAGGAAATGTTTATCATGTAACTCAACTCCTGTTTGAATTAAAAAAAATAAATGCCTATGCATATAGAACCGTCTACGAAATACATGCTTTGGATAGATTGATTTTTTAGTAAATTAATTGCGATATAACCTGTTATGATCGTCTGATCTATGTCGATTGATAGTGAGATGATTCAAAATAGATCCACCATTATGTGCATCATAGTTTGTTGATTGATTCTTGCGTTCGACAATGGCTACAACAACAACCCATGTAGTTTCATCATCATCATTATCATCATCATCATCTTCTTCTTCTTCTAACATATTTAGCACAAACCAAGAGGAAGTGGCTGCAAAATAATCATGTTTATTTCATGATCTATGACAAAAATCGACTTCATTAAAAGTGAATCACAACCTAGTAGAGAAACATATCAAACAAATTGAATCTTCATGATTAAGAGCATTTGAATAAAGTGGCTCCTAATTTTACCAAAGGAACATAGATTTTCAAAGTTATGAAACTAGAAATACGATATTCATGAGTGAAGCTACATCAGTCTCCGAAAAAACACTAATTCCTTATAGATTCTCCCACTACACTCCATAGATAACATCATTTATCCTTTGCTTCTAAACTAGTAACATAAAATTGTCATCAATATTTTATTAAAATAAAAAAAGAAATCCACACATGTAATAAAATCACCTAGAAGATTGAGTCAATGTTGAGGGCTGTTTCACTCAACTTTTCTTTTAACTATAACAAAATAATTACAAAATTTCATATATTAAGGAGCCTAGATCTACTCCACCTCCACCACCATGAACGAACCTATCTTTAACTCCTCTTGACAACCCCAATATTCAAACACAAAAAATTAGATGAAAGAATTCACAAGAATGGAAACTTTCTCAATTCCTTGTTGACTCTACTTTTTGATGAAAATCGAGATGAACTGAAAGACCATCAAACTGTTGAAAGAGAAAAAACCAGACACTTTTTTGAGATCCTACCTCTTTCGACTCTTCATTTCAAGCAAATCCAGACGAATACAACGAACCCAAAATCATCAAAACCCGAAGAATCCAAAAGGAAACATGCACTTGTGTTGTCTTTTTTAGATCGAGAAAAAAACCATCGCCATTTCCAAAACGCTGTGAGTCCAGATATCCATTTAGATGAAAGTAAAAAAATTGGAACAAAATATGAAATTGAAAATTAATTTGAAATCAAAGATCAGTTCTTGGCATTCTTGAGACAAATTCATTGGTCTTTATGAACATATTCTTGTTGTTTTTTTAAAATGGGAAAGTGGAAAGGGGTGTAGAGTAGAGAGAGACACAAAATGAAGAGATGCAAAGTGAAGAGAGAAACAAAGTGAAGAGTGTGCAAGAGATATGGTTGATACTAGGTAGTTATAATTTTTTTCAAAAAGTGGTTGGCTCATAATTTCTGTTATTAAATTTTATTTATAAAGTATTGAATAAGAATGTGATAAAGAGTATTATTGTAGTGTATATAAATATCGAGATAAGTCAAATTAAATAATGGATATAGAGAGAATCACAAAGAGTCTATGGGATGTTTTAACTTTTTATAATTTAAAATGTTCTTTATTTATATAAAAGGTACTCTTGGTGAAAAATAAAACGGTGTGTTTTGGAAGCTCCTCTCGGCCCTCACTTTTTCTTTCTCTGCCGCGACGACGTTGCTTCGTTTAGAATCGGTCCATTTACTCACAACTATAAAGAGAAGCATTCCGAAATGGCGCCCTTGTTTTCAAATTATTGAAACAAAAGCATAACCCCACCCCCCAGCCCGACACGACGTCGTTTCCGAGTGTAAGATAGAGAAAGGATGATACTGAGAACTCCTCCGCCGAAGAGAACGAGACCGGAAGACCATGCCAGACCTATCGCCAGCCCTCCGGTTCGGTCCGATCAGCAGCTCGTCATATACGAGGACCCGCCCCTTTCTGTCCAACATGAGGACGAACCCCAAGCCCCCTCCGACCACATGTTCTGCACCTACCAATGCCGCCAGATGGTAATTAAGCAAAATCGCCTCAACAGTACTTTCGACTAATCTGCGTTTGATCAATTTCATCTATCTTTTTAATGTGATTTGATATTATATATTGAATTGTTTTATCTAATCGAATATTATTGCAGGTTAAAGCGGACTTTTTGGATGCTTTAAGCCGGGCGGAGAAGCAAGTTTGCGAATATCAGTCGAAATTGGAGGGATTAGATGAGGATTGCAGTAAAGCAGGTTAGTTTGTTTCTCCATTAAGATTTAGTTTATTTACCTTGAGAGATTAACTTGGGGTATTATTTTGGTGTCAAGCTGAGATTTTAGGTTCAAACTTGAATTTTTTGTTTTATTATGGATTCTTTATTGATAATATTATCTTGAATCGCCATGTACTTTGTTTATGCACATATAATTGATATTCGTTAGAAGAATGGTGCCCAAAATTGATAATTTAATTTGAAAGATGCATTTGTATTTGAACATGAAATGGGAACTGTTGGAATAGTTGGTCTACTAAGCTCAAAGAGGAGGTTGCTGAATGCTGCTAGATGACCTTCAGAACCAGAACAACATCCGTACACTATGTTCTTGTTCTAAATGAGTTTTGAGCTGTAAAGTTTATTATCAGTTTCAGAATGAATGGCTTAATTCCATTACACATGCTTCGCATGGTTCTGTGATTTTTTTTTAATTTTCTCTGAGACACTTGATTTGTAATGCGACAGTACAATTATGAAATAGAGTTCTATGTCCATAATTATGCACCTGTGCAAATTGACTAGCATGAATTTTGTGTTTTTCTCAAACCTTTCTGTTCGACTATTCTAATTAGGTCAACATACTTTTGATGGATGTTATTCTTAAATAGATACACTGATGAGTTGCCTAAGTATTTTTACAGCTAATTTATGATAATCCTTGCAGAAAGTGAGAGGAAGAAATTTCGAGATAAGTTGTTATATACAGAACAAGAGCTTGCAGCTGCCAAAGGACGTGAACATGCATTGCAAGAGCAACTCCTGAAGGAGATCAATGACTCACATGAAAGGCTGAAGAAGCAATTAGAAGCTTACAGTAAACTTGAGGTTCCTTGTCATCTCCTTATCCTTTTCATCCTTCCTTCCTTCCTTCATGAGTTCAATTAGATAAAGTTTATTCAACATATTACCTAGTAAATTAATTCATTTGTATTCATGTCATTTCTGACTCTCATAAAGTTCTATCTTGTTGTGGTGTCATAGTCTTGGTGCTTTCTTGATGGATGCAATAGAAAGCTAATTCATTATCCTATTCTTTTTCCTTGTCACTGAACAAATCTGAAGTTTGTGGAGTATGGATTTTCTTACAACAATTTTCCTGTCTTTTCTAGCAGCTGAATGCCAAACCCTTGCTTTCTTATGCAAAAGACTATTTTATTCCTTAAATGAGGGTTGAACAGAACATCTATTTTGAACATTTTTTTTTATATTTGGTAGTACAGAAAAATATTTTAGTTATCTGTCTGGGTGTCTTCAGTATGCTTCTTGTAAATTATTTATGTGTCCAATAGTTAGTTGCATCCTTTGGTGCCATTTAGTGATAAATTATAATTTTGTGAAGAGCAATGTATTGTATGTTTTTGGAGGCATTTCTTTTATTGTTATTTTATGTACTCTGAATGAGTGGTAGCATCTAGGCTTAAGAGAAGTCTGGCTATGATCACAAGCAATGATGAAAAAGGACTGGGAGACAAAAAAGTCTTGTCATGAGGGAATATATATATATATATATATATATATATATATATATATGTCTATCTATCGTTTTTTGTTGGTCAATGTTCTAGTAGCTCTATCTGCATTTTAGTAGTATGGTAATATACTTTCTTTTCTCACATGGAACTAGGGTCCCATTACATAAGCTAGTTTGGTGCCAATTGCCAAAACATAGATTATGATGCTTGATAATTTAAATGTGTTGAATAGCTCTTTTCCTCTTGCATTGATGTATCTAGTGAATCAGATAACCTTGCGATTTCAATGATGGGAAAAGAGATGGTAATATTCAGTAAAATTGACGTCTGACACACTGTCCAGAATTTAGCATCATAAGAACTATTCTTGATGAGAATTCATATTCAGATTATATCCTTAGTTGCATGTACTTTTGCAATTAAAGTTTGCTCACCCATAACTTCAGCACTATTTAATTTAATATTGAGTTCTTATTGTTGTTATCATCTCCTATTTTTTTTTTCTCATTTCTCAGTCTGGCATGTGATTTCATGCTTTTTTTTTTTTACTTATGTTTTAGGTGAAGCTCGAAAATGAGAAGAACCTTCGGAACAAAGCTGAATCCTCAGCAGCTTCTGCTGAGGAAAAAGCAAGCGTCTTAGAGGGAAAACTTTCCCATCTTTCTGAGACCATAGGAAGGGAGAAGAAGCGCCTTAATAATGAACTTGAGCAGCTGAAAAAAGAAACAAGGCATACTGTTTCTAAAATAAGTACAGATGTGAGTAGCTTAATTTTTTGGATATTTTGTAATGTTTCACATATGAGCTTC